>WURS02471860.1:0-13000 GCA_011762765.2 Rhinocypha anisoptera | reverse complement strand
GCATCATCAGGACTGATGATGCTACAGTGTAGTCAAACATGTTGACCGAGTGAATAAAATATTTTATGTGAATCTGCAAAGTTTTTCTTTCCATAAATACTCGGTATCGCGCCGATACCTTGAAACTTCGAACAACAGATGTCGAAGGTTCACCCGCGGAACACTCAAAATTACAGTTGGACAGCATTGTTCAAGTCCTTTTTCGCTGGAGGAGTCTCCTAGTCTATTACTTTATTATTTGTCATCAAACTTACCCCAGGTCTTCCACCATCAGAAGGTAGCGTCGTACTTCAGCCCGTTGAGCAATGCATCCCATTCACGCCGTTTTTATTTTAAAGGAGTTTTTTCATATCAGTATCACATTTAGTACGTAAAAGTATTTTCTGAAGCAAATGCCGCATAGTCAAAAGTACCAGTCGGAGATTGTCTTCATAAAAAATAGAAAAATATATTAATTTTCAAAGAGGCCTATTTTTCAGTTTGGGTAAAATAATTCGAACTATACCAGAATTTTCCTTGGTTAAAAATTTATACGTACGTATTATTCCTTGATTTGATTTGGCATCAGTATTTATTCACTATGTCATTTTGGCATTTGACTCTATTTTAAAATTTAACTGAAAGTTTGGATTGATTTTGTACTTATTTTAAATCTATCCTAGATATAATATACCAAATATTATAATTACCGTATTATCGTACAATTACAATACCATATTTCTTTCGTTTCTAAAGCATTTCTGAATAAATTTTTATCTACGAAAAGGCTGTTAGAAAATACCAAGTTATACTTCCTATTCATTTACACAGCTTCTTTCGTGGTTCACGATTCGCTTAATACCATGGCAATAAATTCTCTAAAAATAAACTGTGATAGTTGCCATGAATTTGTTCGAGCCTTGAAATTCTCAGCGAGCGTTGTCCCTAATACGCTTTATTTACCGGAGAAGCCAAAAGTTTTAATTTAGAATATGACCAACGCTTACGCCACCACATGCATTATTTTGAACAGGCATTCCTCAATTTCCGAGAATCGCATTATACCGCGGCATCAGAAATTCTGCACTTTGGTTTACCACCCGCACCAATGTCTGAATTATCTTTTTTTTTTAACTTTAGTCACTGCCTGGTTGTCATGCAGCGCGTCGTCGGTTATCCGTATCTTATCGCTCTCCATTCCATAAGCCTCCCTTTCTTTTTTCGAATTTCATTCACTTCTTCCCCACTCATCTTCATCTGCCATTCCTTTCGCCGGTTGCAACTGTCCGCACCCTCCTCTCTCGTCTCTCTCTCTCTCTCTCCTGCTGGCCAAAACGATTCCCACATTCCACTCATATCCCATTCATGGGTGACATTAGAATTTCACTCTGTTCGTGATCTCCGCCTTCACCGTTGTCAAAGCCATTTCCATGGTTCCGGTTGCTTTATGGTTGGAAATGCTCCATGAATTCTCCATTCGCCACCCATCAGACATTCCAAAATTTATAGCCATACGTCCAATTTCAAATTCACTTTCAGCCGTCATTACTCCTTATCATTTCCAAATTATGATGGATCGCATACTTGAAGTCGCCACACGCCGTCTGTTCTAATAAGCGCGATTAAAATTTATGGTTTTATGCTCTTTTGACTGGTTTTGATTAGTTCTAGATGTAGCGGATTCTTGTGCACATTGGCATTCTACATGATGCACGCCCTATTTCTCCTACCCTTTGATTCATCCCTCGCGTGTACCAAAGTGAAACGGCTGTTAGCTGAAGACACTCCTTGGTGATTATTGAAAGAAAGAATTGGTGTACGTGTCTGCACATGTCGGTAATTTTAAAACGGTGTAACGTTTGAGGATCATAGGTGTTTCGATAAAATGTTTATGTGCCATTTATTTACTATTTTTTAAACAAGTCCAATTCACAGTAAAAGTAAATGTGAAAAATCAATACGTCATTCATCTAAAGCACGAGTAAATTTTGCATATTTCCAAATCGGTTAAATTTGCGTAGCCAAGCGTGGGTTGGGAAACAGTCAGAAAAGTCTCACAATTTCCGAATACGCTTATATCATATTGTCTCAATTGAGAAGCACATTATGCATGGGGTGAATAATCTTGAGAAAGTGACGAATACCCTTCTACCACTAGATATCATTTATCGTAACCCCTTAGAAGAACACATTAGCTTATAAAATTAATGATTCCCCCTCCGGCGCTGACAGTCAAAGAAAGATAAGGTAAGATCCTCTCATGGGGAGGAACACTTTCAATTGAATTCGGTGACTCTTTTTAAGGTGTTAACCATTAAAATAACCGAGTTCGGCGAGATATAGTGGAAGTGATATAGTGATTCATAATAATACACTAAAAGTATATAGTTCGAAGAGATATAGTGATTATTATAATATACTAAAAAATAAAATAAAATTATTATTGCGTAAAATTTTTATTGCGACGCGTTTCGCCCTAACAGTTACGTGGGTATATGATGATGGCCTCGCAGCCTTACTTTTTAGTACATCAGTATTGTGTTTAGTCATATTTAATGAATATTAAAAAAAAAACTTAGTAATGAATCGAGATTGATTTCGCATTACGCTTGGATAAAACTCACAATAGAATCATTTGATAATAAAATGGGTAGATTTTATGCGTCATAACGCAAACTATGCATGTATTTTCGACATACAGATTGTTTTCTCTATCTATAATTCCAATACTTATCAACCTGGTACATCCTCCTCTAAGAATTTCACCTCTCAGTGAGAGGCAAGGTGTTCAGGTCTCTCTTAACTTTCAAGTCGGACTCAACCAGACCCATTTAGTACGTGCCAGTGATAGAAGATAGACTTTCCACCGATATCGATGAAAATAGAAAAAGAACAGGAATCTTGGATTCTCCATCTGAAATATCTCAAGGTACCCTTCCCCCCTTGATTCCTCGCAGACACTCCCTCCTATTCCTTATCCTTAACCACTCTTATATTCGTAGCTCGTCCTCCTACCCTCTCTCTTCCCCGCCCCTCCTCTTTGCATCCTTCATCTACCGTGCCTCCAAAGGATTTTTCCGTGATATAAAGGCCTCGCCTTGGGAAAACATTTTAAGTGTCTCGCGCGCCTATACATATATGCATATAGGTATCCACTCGAGAGCGCGGGCCTGGAAACTCCCTTCCTCTATCTCTCTCTCTTAACTCTTTCTCTCCTTCTCTCGACCAAACGCGCACATATCACCCCTCGGGTGCGCACGGCGATTTGCGAAAGACAGCCTGCCTGTATATTTACTTTCGCGGGCTTGCGTTCTATCAGCACGTGCTACGTGATCTCTAACCCCCGCTCGGCTCGGCTCCCCGTTGCTGCCCCTTAGAGTAGAAGTACGAAGCGTGTTACTCGATTGGCAGTTATGGAAGGGGATTGGAATTTGGACTCGGTCGCGTGTTGGGAATGGACGAGCGAATGGGGTGAATACAAAATGGGGAATTCGTATATGCTGACGTATTTATATAAGAGATTCGAAGGGAAGGCGCGTGGAATACGTAAAGGTAAAGGCTGTGAGTCAACTTAGGAGAAGTATGCATGCGCGTATGTGTGCGTGTGTGTATTTATATGTATTAATGCAATGGGGAGGTTTATGGATGGGTTCATACGAAAATATGGACGGAGAAGGCAGAGGTAAAGGAGTAACAATATTTGTGAGTTTCATTGCACTATGATATAGCAACAGTCATGTTTCTGAAAGTGATATTATGAATGCCCAATTAATCCAGCTCTAAAGGCCTTTGAATGAATTTTCTATGGGAAAATAAAAATTTTCCCCGTAGACATAGGATGTTTTCTGACCGGAAATGGATTTCGGGTATCTACTCGCGTAAAGCGATGAGATAAATTTCTGAAGGAACGGGACTCCTCTGCCCGGTGTTATTTTTCAACTTCCTCATAACCTCTACCATCTTCACACTCGAAAATGTTTTTTCTCCCCTCTTCCCCGCATATCCAACACTGTTCCTTCTTCAAAACTTTCAACTTGGGACGACTACTAGAAATTCCCTCCGCTTTCCTTACATTTTTCGAAGTTTTTTAGAAAATCTACTCCCCTCCTTTTGTCTCGGTGAAAATGTTAACCATAAAACGTATGAGTCGATGCAGGTGTCATCACTATTTTATTATTAATCTCTTCCGTTGGAGACGTGTCATTAGAGAATTTCTTCTTCGTGAATTCCACCTAGACTGACACAATCTCTTCCCCAATGACTATGCTATTGTCCACAAACCAGCGCCTTCACGTTCCACCCATTCTGGTTATTCTTTGGTTCCTCATGCTTTAATAAAAAAATTGTGGCAGTTTGCACGTTTCCATCATATCATATCTGACTCTATAGTTTTTATTCGTGCTTTAATATATGAATTAATATTTTTTTGGTAATCACACTACATATATTTTCTTAACTCTTACCTTGATTCCACAATTCCATCATCAGTGATGTCGTCCCTTCAAAGACTATAGTCCGTTTTTCAATCTCTTTCTAAGTGTTATCTTTGGTGGCGGCAATGAATTAGAACCGAAATTAATGGAAATATTGCAAAATATGAGGGTTCCAGTTTGAATTTGAAGTTTCAAAGATATTATGTCAACGAGACTAATGCCACACCAGCACAGAAAATCGTAAATATGTGCTCAGAGAAATAATTGCAGAACTGATGTGTTAAACATTTCATTTATCTTATTAGCTATTTAAACTTCCACCTTAGAATTCAATATCTTCTGCATTTACCACAAACATATTAGCAGTAATTATCGAATACATTCCCAGCCTTATTTCGCACCATTCATGTTTATGTATTTCAGCCATTCATATTATCAAAATATGTCTAAATACTGGTATCCTATTTGAAACAGTGAGAAAAACACAACTTTTAAGGCATTATAGATAATATCCCCTCAGTTATTTGTATTCATATCATTTAACAAAGAACTTTTCGACACTTTTGTTGACTACTTTCATCATACAGTAAAAAATCGAAATAATGGTTTATGAAATTTTTACTACTGTTTCTGAATTAAAAATTGCAGTTGGAAACCATTTTTATTTTTTCTTGTGGTTTCTTTTCATCTCACGGAAATCACAGCTATTTATTTATTAAGCTGAAAAGTATGGGTAAAAGATTATGAAATAACTCATTTAAATAAACCAAATACTTAAAATAGTACAATTTATCTTCCTCATTCCGAGTTTCCAAAGCTAATAAGACGAAATGTAAGGCTCAGAGCACCGATTTAAGATAGAGGCTTTGCAGGAAAAGAAAAATCGTATTTTGCCGCATTGAATAAAACTTTCACGCTCGAAAATTGTACACGAGGATGGTGTGGAAACCCATTACCCCGCCACAGTCAAAATGATGAATCGTGGAGTTGAATGAATTTCCGTCGCCGTCCTTTTTAACGGACGAATCCAGGAGTGAAATGATTTCGCGAGATTGATTTTGAAAAGAAGGTTTAATGCATGGAATGGAGTGGAGGAGGACGAAGGGTGGGATGTATCTGGTCAGATTGAAATCTGGCGTGGCTAATGCTCATATCGAGAAGCGAGATAGCAGAGAGGCTTAGGGTTAAAGAATACATTGCTCGAGTGTAGTGGAATTGAAAATGTTCGTCGAACGAAACCAATTACAGATGACGCGACTTCGTTATTTTTGTTCCTTTTATTTACCTCATGTTTTTATGACATTGATTGGCCTAAGATTTAGAAAATTAGGCTTAAATATCAGAACTATAATTCACAATAACGATATTTTGTGTAATTTAACATTATTTTTGCAATTGATTTCCTCTCAACTGTTAAAAAAAAAACATTTTAATATCATACACAACTATTTTTTCGTTGACCATTAACTCGCAGAAATCACAAATAGGAGTCTGCCCATCATCGACAATCATTAAATTATATCTTTTGTCAATTGTCATGGGAAAATAATACTGTAAATTTGAAGTAACAGAGGAAAAAATATTGCAAATCCGCAAACCAAACTTTGATTTGTGGATTTTTTCCTATGCTACTTCAAGATGAAATAATTCCACGTAGTTAATCCTGAAATGATATCTGGTATAAAATTTATTCTTCAGTTTTACTGTGATGCCGTGGCTATAACTGTGGTGAGCACTGCGGTAACTCTGTAACAATTCTTCTGTAAAAACTAATATCCTCCCGCTAATTAATAATTTTTGCATAGATCACTCTTTCAATATATATCGTATTATCCTTCCTCCCTATTACTATCGATTTTCAGTAGCCATCAAACAGCAATGGAGTGAATCACGAGTAATATGGTGTATTCAAACTTTGCTTGATGATTGAAGTAGCATAGTATCGAAGCGTGAAGTTCCTTTCCGGTGTCGGGGACAGTTTACTAAAGGTCTCCCAAAACACTCAATTGGCGTTATGCCCTTCATAGCAATTAATTGTATCTGGTATTGTAATATTTTTCAAAAAGCATTTAAATGCTTCGGAGCTCCTTACGAGCCTAATACTTCTTAAAATCTCAATTCTGTTTACAAGTAAGTTTCCCATTTCTATCCAACTCTCTCCCCTTGTTCAAGCACTCCATATTCCCTTCCTTTTCCTCCCCATAGCCAAACAAAGGTCCTATTTTTCTTACGTTCCGCAGTGACAGTTATCGTCTACGAGGAAGATTCACGAGTCCGTGAAATCCTGTTGGGCACCGTCCAAATTCGGCCCCCTTCACCTCCGCTTCTTTGATAGCGGTTAAGGCACCGCGACGTACTACCAAGCGTGCTGCAAAACCTTTTGGCTTCAAAACCAAAAAACCGTTGCCGAAAATCCGGGATGCGTCGCCAATCTCAGCGCGGTTATTTCGGATCCAGTAGCGGCCGCCCCCTTCGACTTTGGCATCGATTGGTGCCTCTAGCTTCGACCTGGAATTATTATTCCTCTCCCTCTCCGTGCTCTTACCGGTCTCTCTTCCTTTTCCCTTAATCCCTTTCTCTCTCGTGGGTTGCCACTACACACTACGCTTCCTTCTTGACGAAGATCTTGCCAGAAACATTCTGTCAATGGGCTGTTATGCGGTGTTGGGGGGAAGGGAAAACGTTTCAACGATCCGGCTGTTTCTGGAGGGGAAATGGGTTGAGTTCGTGTAAAAACGGGAGGCATTTCCTTGGGAGGATAGGGGTGAAACGCGGCAGGAAATCTCAATCGATACTCTCTCTCTCTCTCACTCACTCTATCTCTCTCGTTCTTTCGCTCTCTCCCTCTCAACCTCCGAAGAAGACTTCAGTTCTCTTTTCCTCTTTTTTTATCATCCCTTCCCTCTTTCCGATTTTCCGAGGGAAAGTCTAAAGCGACCGCTGCTATTCCAGTCTTTCCCTTAGGATACCCTCGTTCCCATTCCATTCCGGTCCATCAATTTGCGTGACCGTAATTCGATAGCCATTAAAATATTAAACTGCAAAAGGTGATAATTTGATCTCATTTTCTTCCCTAATGAAGTAAAAGCATTTATTATTGACATATTAACTTATTTATGAATAGTTGTGACACTGGCATATGCCGTGAAAATTTGTTGGACTCACGGTAGCAATATTCTCGCAGGAATCCCACTAACGACGTTGCTTATCTCATCAGCCCTTTTCCGTCGAGTCACCTTGGTAAGTGACACAATATTACCAGCCGCCACCCAGGTGGCTGCCCTACTAGTGTTATTAACTGTCGCTTAGCGTCTCCTCCGTAGTTAAAATTGGACTGAGCAAATCATTAGAGGAACGTCATTTTTTCTGAAACACTTTTTTTTTAATACTTTAATAAGGCACTTGTAAATTGGTCCGAAGTTTGGCGAACTCAGATTTTTTCAAAGCTATTAAAGCCAATAAGAAGTTGTTTTGAGAATCTCTCCAGCAACCTCGCCCTCTGATATATTGTTCACGATAAACGGCAGCGCCAAATTAACATCGCCTTTGCGAGGAACGAAAGTAGAGGAGGAGCCGGTACAGGAAAGGGAAGGACGGAGATTGTCTCGGTTCTCAAGACGAAGATTCTCTCGGTGATGAGAAGAGACTTTTTCTCTTTTCCTCTCGCACGCTTCGAGGCGATCCGACCAGGGTGGGCGGTCATTTCATGTCCATGACTCCGCACGTTTGGACGTCTTAACCGATCCCCAACCGTCACTATCTCTATCGTTCCGGAGCGTTGAAAAATATGCCACCCATCCCCTCACATCTGCTAATTATATCACCCACGGCTGTCGACCATTGACTTATGGCCTTAATTATTAAAGGCATATGCGCGCGCGCATGTGTCCGATGTCATATGCATGTGTGTGAGCCACAAATCGATTCAAATGATGTAACGAATAAACTGTAGTTTGGTACTTTACCGAGTACTGTTACTAAGCGTTCTAAGATTTGAGTTAAATCGATTTGAAGTCAGATATCGAAGCCAAAGCGATGTTCGATGATCGAAGACAAATCGATGCCAAATTCAGATATCGAAGCATTATCAACAGCTGAATTATTTATTCTGTGGAAAATCGGTAGAGATAAAAATCGCATCACTCGATGGGAAAGCACGGAAAATGTGAGATAGTGTTTTCTGAAAAAATGAAGTTGTTTTGGCTCTGAAGCGAAGTCAACGCAAAATACAATGAACAATTTGCTTACATCATTACTCTTCCTACATATATAACTTCAAACGTTTTTAATTTACACTGGAGAAAAACATAACATAGTTAATTTTACTTAATACAAGAAGTGAAATACCCTTGCACTGTTAGCAACGGCGGATGTTTCGGGAGTCATTCTTTGGGAATAAGAAAATCTATCAATGCGAATTTCAGCGAAGGGACCGTGTTACCTTAGTAGTTTTTAATCTATATCGAGCCATTGTAAAAAATTATTTTTACTGGAGTAGTACAATGGTGTTTCCTAAATGCCTAAGACAATGTTTCACCCTCGGAGAAAGCGCTGCTCAGAATTTTGAGGGAGAGCCAAGGTTTTCGTGACGGCCAGGTTTGAAAAAGAGGTAACTTCGCATTGGCAATTTTCTATTGAGAAGAGGACAACGCGTATCAGCCACACAACCAATGGTCGGGGCCAAATATTCAACAATTTCAAAACGATTTTTCCTCCTTGGGGAGCAATAAATCTTGAATGAGACACGGGATAATTAACCTTGGGATTTTTCCTTTAATTTTTTTTGCGGGTAAATGAAAATATTAGTCCATGGACCTTCGGTGGAATATTACTTGAATTTGTCATCTTAAAGAAGCTTAAAGAATTCGCCACATTTATTTGAGCAGTGGAAGGAAAAAGATAGCCTTCGTGAATACGGGTAGACTCTTAACTACCCCCGCTTTGGCAGACGAAACGGAGGTTGACTCAAAAAAGTAAAGTTACTTTCCGACTCCCCGTTAGAAAAAGGCTCTGACACGGCAAAGTAAAAACACATCTTTAGATAGCAAGCGACTGGAGGCAGGGGAGTGAGGTTTGATCCAGAAATTTATATGGTTGTGAATGCAAAAAGGTGAAAAGGCTGCACGCTCCTGGGGGATCCCTGCTCATTGAGGAAATTGTCGTTTACTATCACCTTTCCTTTTTCTGAGTAAACTACGTGATTCTGCGAAGATCTTAATTTTATCTCGTCTTCTTCCCTATATCGAGGAGCAGATGCCTTCTCCCCTCCCTCTTACACATAAAAGCAGGACAAAAATACAAACACGTTCCCCTTGCGATTGCATTTTAATAGGAAAAAGGAAGCATGCAGAACATGAAAGAAGGAGAGACGACGTCGGGGAGAGACTTCAGGATAGAGCCGATGCTTCAGCGGGTCAGGATGAACGAAGAAAGAAGTGAGGAAAAACCCTAAATAACTGTCGCTGTCGTTGCATTAGATAAAAATTCATTTGAAATCATGCAATGACGTAACTTTAAGGTAAATAGATCATTTAAATTTACGGCGAGCATTACATACTACGACTATATTGTGGCCATGGAGTGAACTTACAGCAGGCGCCCACTGTGATATAGGTTAGTGAATATTAGTTGGCTTATAAACCAAAAGGGATGACGTGTGATATCTAACACCAACGTGAAGTTAATTAAAATGCTATTTCAATGTCCTCCGCCTTCCTTCTCTTTCCGGAGGAATGGTTATCGGCTATAAACTTGGCAAATCACAAGAAAAAATAGCTTACAATTAAGTAATGAGGAACCAAGCGAGATGTTGTGGAATGCTGAAATATTCATAATGAAAAGAAATAGCCAAATTTCCACAGAATAAAGAATTTATTATGACCCGAGTTTCGGTGATACTACAGCACCATCAGGTATAGTACATGTGTTGTAAGACACTTGTTGTACAAGTTGTACAAACACTTCTATATATCTAGGGAAATATCTACCGGCACACGACATACTCCAATAAACATTTCTTCTTTCGCGACTATAAGAATTATGTTCTATGTTCTGCACAACAAAAAATACATTTTAAACTTGCCCGTTTCGCGTTCTGTTCTCATCATTTTGCCTTTATTACAGAATCTACCATGGTGAAATGGGTCCTCTAATAATTAGATAAGAGGTGTGGCTCATTCTCTATTTCAGAATGGGTTTAACTAGAGGTGTTCGATAAAATCTCCTGGGATTTTGGAGGGTAGAAAGTCCTGAAAGTCAGTTTTTATTTTTATGAAGACCCGCATTCTAACAAAAATAATTATTTCCCATAATTTTACACATTATTTGTCAATGTTTAGACTACAGAAATTTCTTTTCCATTTATCGAAGTAAATTTAGACCGATCGACTTAGTTTCAGAAAAATTTCAGAATTAGCAAAAGGTGCTATTTGGGAGAAAAACATAAATATCCTCCTGCAATTAATTATTTCAAGGTTTTTTCCTTCATTCCCTCAAAAAGTTTGACCTAAAAAGGCGGTAGACAGCGTTGAGGTTCTAAAAGCTATTTTTTTCCTCTCCAAGTTCTCATTAAGCTATTTCTATCACCAGAAGACAGATATTTCTAAACTCAATCACCTATGATTTGGGATCCAAAGGGTTACTCTTCAATTCATTCAAATCCGTTACTCGGAAAATATTATGTATTTATTTTGCTTCATTCGACGAGGAACACGATTATTTTGGTGAATGATTTTAATGAATTTAAATACTATATTCATTGGACTTTTTATACATATCCTTTCTTTTCTGAGGTACAGTCATCGTTTCACTAATAAATATATAACCAGTTTTTAGAACAGACTTTTGCATAAACCTTTATTCGGAGTAAACAAAACGACAAAGCCATAAAATCGAAAATCCAGTGGCCCAAAAACACCAGTCAGAGAGAAAAACAAACATAGACCAAACGAAAATTATTTGCACCATCAATTATTTCTGTTGATGCGTACCCCACTAATTTTCATTACATTTTATGAAGTAATGTGCATGCAAATATTTCTCGTATTAGCCAGTAGCATATAAATAGCAGAATAACAGTTGTTAATACTCTGAAGTTTTCTAAATTTTCTCTGAATGTTAGTTATGAAGCCATTCATCGTGGTAAATATAACTTAGCCAAGATATAACCTCTTGGATTAGGTAAATCTTAAACCCGAAATGGGTCGAGGATGATGTAATCACAGTGTCATTTATGTCCTAACACCTTCCACCACATTCCTCTCCTACAGCTGGGTGAGACACTTGTGAATACATTGACAACAACTTAACCCAAAAAACCCTCAACTTAGCCGAAACCATCTTAGTGAAGAATTCTGTCCCAACCCCTATCATCCAACAACTTCTCTTAGTGCTCGTGTTGTCTCCCAGAATTATTTTGTTTTTCAAAATAAATTCTTTCAACAACAAAAGACTCCTTGGCTGACATTTATGTGGATGTGTAGAGAAGAAGTATTCTCATCAAGTGTTCCCCTAATAAAAAATTTATTGCGCTGGTACCGCTAAGTAGATGGCATTTTCTGTGTGGTCAGGTTCAGCGAGGCAGTTGGACAAATTTATTAAACCAAATTAATGTTATGAACAGCCATATTAAATTCACTTGCGAAAATAAATAAATGGTTTCTTGAACTAACACTACTTAACTCTTTCAAAAACCAGAAATAATAAACTTGAATTCTCCATCTTTAGAAAAGATTGTTACGGACCAATTAATCCACTTCAATCGAGGCAATGTTTTTCCCAAAAGTTACCTGCTATCCATGCCATCGGTTAGTTTACATTCCCATGTCAGAACAAAATGTTTTAAAAGAACTCCAAACCATAAAAAGAATTGCGGTCAGTAATGGCTACTACGAACAATTGATTGACATTTTATACAAAAAGAAATTATCTAAAATAGCCATCAAATATACCTCTCTCGTACTACAGTTGAATCTGCAACTAAATGGAGACGAATGCTCTATCTAGGAGATGTTTCAAAGCGCATTTGCGAAACAACTTCCGAAAGAAAAAAAACACCTTTCTACAACAAATCCCGCCTAAGGAACCTGATCTCGCACACGGAAGATAACATTTGAAAAATGGAAGAAAACGGTGTGTATAAACTGTTATGTGAATGTACAACCGCTCACATAGAACAAACAGGAAGAAAATTCAAAGAGAGGGTAAATGAACACTAAGCATGTTTTAAAAATAAAAGTGGATTTTCTCATTTTGCAAACCATCCGATCGAGAGTGACTTTATTCCCGAAACTTTGCATGTTGAAAACAAGGGACCAAGACTGGACGCCCTGGAACAGAAATTTCAAATAGGGACCGTTGCAAATATAAAATTGTTAACGAGTTTCTCTATACCTCCCCCCTCCCCTCCTCGAACTTTCTCTTTCTCACCAACAAAGTATGCACAATGGGCGGGACTCCCGCTCCTCCACTCCCCCTCCCTCCCTCCCCCGCTCCCTTAAACCTCGCTCACTTTATCCAACCACAACCATCCCCCCCCACTCTCGCCACATTCTTGGACAACCATTCCCACCCCCACTTTTTAAATAGTA
>WURS02471849.1:0-13001 GCA_011762765.2 Rhinocypha anisoptera | reverse complement strand
AGATTTTAAGAGGGATTATAGTTAGGTGTAATTGCTCATCAAAAACCTACCTTAATCGGTAGATTACCCTTCATCATCATACTGTAAGAAGTTACGAATTTACGTAAGGCTGCTTTGGTTCCCGGCGGAAGTATTAATGATTTTCCGAAACAAAACAACAGAATTTAATGAAACTTCAGCAAAGTCTAGGGTAATCGTTTTAATGTGTCTTTAATTAAATTGAAAGTAATTCCATACACTAGTGCGTAATTCAATAGTAAAAAAGTATAGCCTGGATTCTTAGTTGTTTACATTATTGCAGTGAAACTCCGGTTTCAGCGGAATTTTATACGCGATTTAGGTTATTAAAAAATTAAAGGAAATTAAACGAGGAACCAACCATTATTAAGGTTCTAGAGTATATAGTGTCTTTAAATACAAATTACGATTGAAGTACAAAATATGGTCTCGCATGCTACACGCGCACTTTAAAATACGAACTTTTGAGAAAACAACGAATCTTCCTCATCAAAACGGAAGAATTGACAACTTCCCCAACATACAGGTGCTATTCCGTATGAAAAAAAGGTCATGTACATTATTACGATATTTTTATTCATTCGTGCCGTAATTATTTCGTTGTGAGAAGTTCAGTACGCATAAAAATATTTTTCAGCGAGAGAAAAATGATGAGACAAAAAGTGACCCCGGGCATGGGGTTTTGCCAGATCATCACAAATTAATGATAATACTTCGCCTATTTAGACCAATCTGAATGATTTTTCAAATAGTTTCATTTGCAATTAATGTAATATAATAATAATTAATAATATTCATATATAATAATAATTAATTAATATTCATAAAAATATATGCGTCTCTTTGTAACAATAGTTATAATGGTCAAGAGTATTTTATTATGATGCATCACAAGTTCATAGCATATTTACCAAAATTAACTTTTAATTCGATTTTACAAAATTTGATTTTATAAAACACTGACAATTCATTTCCCTATATTTTGCGTAAAACTAAGATTCTACTGCGATCAGGTAACTAAGTCAATTAAACAGTATTTATACATTTTTGTAACATCATATTTACCTTCAAATAAAACGAGGATTTTATTCCAAATTTAGCCTCGGAAAAATGCGGAGTCGTATTACATTCGAGTCGTCTTGTAGTCGGGCAATTACGGTAAATATCAAAACTAAATAAGGACAAGGTAAAACTAGAATTATATGGAATAGTATCAGAAAAGTAATATGTTGGTATGTATTCATTATATGGATAGGAAAAATGACATATTGGTAACCAATAATTAGACGACGTACATATTATTTATAAAGGGAGGGCACTTTTCCACCAGTTAAATTATTTTATTTTCGACCAGGTTTTGTCCTGTTGTGTAACAGTAAAGATGGCTCTCAAAAGAGAAGTGTAGTATAATGATAAGAAGCTGGAAATTTTCCACTGTTAAAAATAAACTTTGTTTTGACCGGTTTCGATGTCACTGCATCGTCATCGGGCCAAACTTTTTGAATTCAAGTACCAGCTTAAGTACAAAACATCCGGGGAAGTTGGGCGAAGGAGCGGAGAAGTTTTAAATGAGAAGGGCATCACAAATAATACTCAAAGTATTGGGTATCCAATGTGCATTATTTGCGATGTCCTTTTATCTTAACCCCATCCCCTTCACCCCTACCCATTTAAGTCTTCTCCCCTCCCTCACCCAACTTCCCCGAATGTTTTGTGTTCATGTTGGTACTTGAATAACAATGTTTTAGACCAGATGATGATGCAGTGACATCGAAACCGGTCTAAATAAACTTTATTCCTAATAGAGGAAAGTTGCCATCTCGTCATCATTATAATGTTCGAATGCCACTCCTGAAACTACGCAATTCGTAGAACATTGGTTTTTATGTATTTTTACGCAAATGTAAAGCCAGCTTCATTGGACAGAGGAGCAGAAATTTTGCAACACAAATGAAAGAACATGAGAAGTGCACAATCCTTGGGATAATCACATAAATTTTGAGAGAATACATAGTGGAGACCAACCAATCTTGAGACTGTGAATCGCGGGTACTAAACATGCAAAATTAAGATAAAAAATTATGTGTACTGAAACAATTGAAAATCGTCCAAAGGGAAGGAGAACTTGCCCCCTCGATGACACATGTCATTGTCTGTTAAATTTTATTTGATTTTTTATGCAGCACTATAATTTATAATTATGACTTTTTCATATCACATTTGTACACTTGGTGACGTGCCTTATATCTTGTGCAAATTTCTTCTTGTAATGTCAGAATTGTAACACGATATTCTAGGAAAATAAACTACTATAATATATAATAAGAATAATAATCGAGGGGGTGTCCTCACATGTGCATATGCAATTCATCTCTTCTTCCTCATTGTTTGTTTACTTACCTTAGTGTTTGTCGATTCTAATTGGCATACTTATACGTACCTCCTCCACCTTTTAATGAAATTAAAAGTACGTAGCCCCACCTCTGTGTGTACGGTATGCATCAATTACCTCCCCCTTTTTCACTTGTGAGAGCGATGTTCATCGAGAGCCTTGTATTAATCCCTCCATATTGATATCAAGATCCAACCTTGTTGAATTCAATTAAAATCACTTTTTCTTCCCCTCCTTCTTTCCTCTTGAGACTAAGTTCCTGCCACTGGCAAGGTCTTGATGACAAAATATGACTTTGTATTTGGGAACCAATTGCTAAACATGAAATTTCACTCTGTTCCCATATAAAACCTTTTCCCCGGCCCCTCACCTTACCCTACTCCGTTTCCTACCGGATATACGTACGTATTAGGGTAGGAGGTCATTTCGTACCTGAAGATGGTTTAATGCATCGCAACCTGATCTAAGATAAAAATAACGATTTGACGACTCGAAAGGTGTCACCTCTAATTATTATTAATATATTTGAATTCCACTATATCACACCTGAATCTACGGAGTTTAAAAGACAGATAACAGCATATTCTATGACGGCAAGTTTATCATACGATTAGAATTTCATCAGGTCTGCTACCAAACAGTAGAGTGAAAATATACACTCACATTCTAATCCATAAAATCGATTAAGAATTGGCTTTATAATCGTTAAGTAAAAAAAAGTGAAGAAGGGCTATTCATATTCTTCCGCGTTGATACGGGATACAGCACCACCGACAAGGAACTTCGTATTGAAGTATAGCAGTGATTTTAACTTGTGGTGTATGATAAGAGTAATATTATTTATGAAATAAAACTATTGATAAAAATAGTGGCAAAACATTCGAGAAAAAGTATATAGTAAATAGAATCTCCTTGTACTGAAGACGATTGTTTTAGCAAAAGTTAATCTTTTGGTAAAATGTAATGGAAATATGTATTCGCATAAAAATGTAACTTTTTGCTTAGAAGCAAAGCTTATTTGGCAATTTCATTGTTTTCTGATGACTATTGAATTACAGGCTACATCAAATCGCTGATTTGTGTTGAATCTAGTTACTGTATTTGTAAAATACTTTCAGTAGTGGAAGGACTGTTCATTTTTTTGGTAAAATATTCACTACTTTATATGCTAAATAAATATGTTATCCACTACCGAAGAAATATATTGAAGCCCCAGGAATATCAACTCAATCGTCGGAGTAATTAATTAGACAAGAGCACTGTTATGATAGATGTTTTCTTACATAGAGTGATTAGTTTACCTTCATAAACTGACCGACTGGTTTTTTAAAAAGTAGGTTTTTTTTATATATTGACAATATGGAGCAACAAAAGTCAAAATTGTTTATTAGGTATCAAAGTTAAAGGTATTATAAATAAAATAAAATATTATATGGTCACTAAAATGGTGAATAACAATAAATATTGGTCCTCAATGTTTTAGTAATCGCATTGAAGTATACCGCTTATTGGTAAGCCCTTCAAGGCTTTCAGTGAAATTAATCAAGAGGCCTCTCAAAGGGGTGGGTCTCGTTGCTGGTTGACTTCGAAATTTGAAACCGCCTTGTGCTTCTATTTCGAAACAATCAGCTTCTCCGGGCAAGTTTGGACTTGGGGACTTTTGTTCGAACTGTGAATTTTGATTTGTAAGTCCCTCCCTTATGAGTTGGGATGACGGGCAAATAATCTTCCTGTGATAATTTGTGAACCAACCTGATACTTAACAACGAAAAATTTAAGAAAAAAATCGGCATAGTCTCCCCCCAAATTAAGACAGTCTGGGGGGTGGGTCGCCCTCAAACTATCCCGGGGTGGCTCCCTCCCATTTGGCATAACGGAGGGGAAGGTAACCAAGCCCACCCGCCACCCTTGACACCTACCACTAGGTAACCTTTATATGAAAGCCTTCACCGTCCCTTGGTCAGTAATTCTTAAGAACTTCAATATACTGTTCAATACTCATCTAAATATTGCATATTTCGTCACGATTGGCTAAGGTGGCATTTTCTCCGTAAAATCCTCATGTATAATTCCATAAATACTTTATATATACATGAATTTAAACAATTTAAAATTTTTTTATACTTACTTAAGCTTTCTTTATAGATATGAGTTGAATCGGCTTATCTTGCTGGAAGCGTTGGACGAGTGGGTAAAGTGCTCGACTCGAAAATCTCGCTAAATGCCAGAAGATATATGACGGTGTTCGAAGCTCAGTGGGTGAGTACTTTTTTTCTATAATTTTACATTGTTTTTGAACTTAGATTAGTAATTAGGAAAGGCAATTTTATTTACAATCCTTATCGGATTAAGTTTTTATGACTTTTTTGGACTTAGAATATTTTTTAGCATTTATTGTACTACGGAGAGCTTCTTTCGTAACCAATTAATATATTTACGATGCTAAGAAGTAGGTCACACTAAACATGGGACTTAAAAAACACCATGGCATTTAATTGCAAGGAATCTTTATTTCCCAAACACATATGTTACAAGAAAGGTAAGGTAGGTGTAATTTTTCCAAAATAAATTCGATGATATATTCCCCTCTGCTGATATCTATTCAAATTTATACAGTAGAGAAATTACGATTTCATTTAAAATTTACAACACTTAAGGAGAAAAAATTTTAAGATTTAGAAATAAATAATAGTTTGATTGGTTTAGATTTTAAGATTTAGAAATAATAGTAGTTTGAGCTATTACGCTAAATTATTGATGGAATATAATGGATGCAGCAGTATAAAAGATTATTAACTGATGAAGAATTCCCATTATTCATAATAGAAATATGGCATATTTGTTTGGCTAAGTGGATAAAAAATAAGGCATATTTGTTTAGCCAAGTGGATAAGAAACAGAACGTATTCGGGTGAGGTAACTCATATGGGTGAGAAAAAATTAAAGCAAAAAGAACAGCCTTCCCAAATACGTGCAACGGTGAATCTCTTCATAAGCGCAACACGAAAGACACTCCGAAAGTCAGCCGATGATGAGCAACGGGAGATGGGTTCAGTTTCACCAATCGCGCTCAATACGCCAAGGGGAAGATACCTGAAGTAAATTGGAAAAATAGAAGAATTAGTTAATTGCATTTAATAGCAATGATTTTAGCACGTAAAACAGGAATCAAGAGGGATTTGGATTACACGAAAATGCTTTCCCAAAAAATCAACATAATTTCGTTACATAATGCGTACGATAGATTATCAGCGAGCACAGGGAATATTGAAAAATGGTTTTATAGCCACACACCTTTCCAGCTATCTCCTTCTCCGGAACCAATGTAATTTTTATTAGTTTTGCGACTCTCACTTTCTCATCAGCTATTATGAATTCATAAGTTTGCACACTTTTTTCATGACAGTGGCGTGAGGCATGGGGTGCGATTTTTGGGGTAGATTACTATGGTTTTTTTTCGTATTGTGAGGTAACAACAAGTGCTCCGATGATTCCAGTGCTCTCGTTTTTTGCTATTTAGTAATTTTGTCGCCAGATAATTAAATGGGTAGAACTTTGGCCGAATCCCATGCTGCCCATTGAGTTTACTTCCGCTTTCCCACAACAAGCATTAACTCATTTCGCCTTTACAGGGTTGTGAATTAAAAAAAGCAATGCATCAACTAGGAAATTCCATAATTTTCTCATTTCTTACATGAACATTTTTAAAGTTTCTAATAACCATTTCCCTTGTGAATGGAGGGTATGAATTATGTAAGGGTGTTTCTCCTCGAGTACCTTTGAGGACAAGGGAAAATACTTAATTAAAATATTGGTATTTATTTTTGTTTACTTTACTTTGATCTTAAATATTTACCTTTAAGTATTTAATGCCTGCATGATTCACAAGTTTAGAGAAAATAATGGCAAAAAATAGAAAATCAAATTGTAGATTCCTTTGTTGAGATTCCCTTGAATATCGTATGTTTGAGATCACACTATATAATAATATATATTATGGGTCGTATGTGTTCACTGGGACTAGGATATGAATATATGTATTAATAAAAGGTACCTAACTAAAAATATACCTTATTACTTCCTTTCATAAATCTAAGCAAAACTACTTCAACAGTGTATCAAAGGTCTGCTTCATAGGTGAGGGTGGAGCTCACCTATTAACCAGCTCTACAAATCCACACCAAGTTAGGGGAGGGATTTCCTTTCCCTGTGTCATCTCTAGTTCCTCAGGGAGTTCTGTTTCATAGATAACTACCCAGAATATCGTTCCCTTTTGCTTAGATGGAGGTTTGAGAAGGTATCACCAAAAATCTATCCTGGAAAACTCTTGTGAAGTCAGAATCTCTGCTTACTTGGTTACTAGAGTAATACCAGACTCAGAAGCAAAGCATTTCTAATAGTTGTCTTTGCTTGTAAACATAAAGAATCATTCAATCTTAAAACCAATGGTGTGGACCATAACTATAACACTAGAGGAGCCAAAAACTTAAGGATTGTTCCTCACAATTGAGCATTTTTGGTGAACTTGCATTGATGTGAAATTAAATTTCCTACCAAGAAACCTGAGGGAAATTCTGACCTCCAACAGTTTAAGCATAAACTTTTGAATACCTACTTAATGGTGGTTTCCATTTAAATGAAGAGTTCATGTCCATGACCTGAGTATTTTGAAGTTTGTTTGTCCTGTCTGCTTTTGTATATGTATATTTTGCATATGTATATTTTGTATGTATTTTAGACTTTGTCAACACATGTATATAATCATATCCTTGAACCAATAAATCTAAATCTGAATCTTTACTCAAATTTTTATTCAAATCCCAAACACATTTTTACATGTGGTCATAGGAAATATCATTTATGTAATTTGATTTATATTATGGAAATACATATCTCACCTTTCATGAGTGGTCTTTACCCATTTTCAGAATTATATAAGTCTAAAAGAAACTATTATAGAAATTAACTTACTACTACAGTCTTTCCTAAGCAACACCAAATGGGAGGAACTAAGGAGAAAATAGCCAATGTTGTGGTGTAGGTAACTTTTTCCATTTCCATTAAGACAAATAACCATGCAAGTCACTGGGAAAGTGTTTAGATAAATATGGCAAGATAAAAGATCTTAAAATTGATTATAATACAAAGACAGATGGTAAAAGAGCAGCTTAATTATATCTAGCCCCAACTTTGCAAAAAAACCAGTTGAGTTTCAGTGCATAAAACACATTTTGTTCTTATAACCAAAAATGAATATACATATATATTACTATTTCATCAAGAATTTTCATCAACAGTGATCAAGAAGCACTACAGATACAAATACTCCATGGGTCAATAGATCAGCCTGCTGTCACTAAAATGGCTAATTCACTCATGTAAAATATGGAAGGAAATTGACTGAATTACGAATATCGTATATCCTTGCCTGAAAAATCCACTGCAGGAAAAGCCACTCAGAAGGGGGGAAAAGTGAAAAAACCTACCAAAAAATTACTGGTGCCAAAATGTCTGGTGTAAATAATGATGTGTGTATATGATATATGACGTAAAAAAGAGAAAAACACAAACGGTAAAAATACAATGAAAAATTAATACATAAAATTAGACTATATTAAGGTAAGTGAATAAACCTACCTAACATAAATTAAATATTAATTACAGAAAAATATATAAATAAAAAGCTTATCAATACAGGAAGAGTATAGTGTATGTAGAGTTTATTATTGTGTTATTTGTATATCACATGTTTAGAACATATAAAATATGTTAGTTACATACAAAAATGAGGTATATGTTGTGAAGAAACCTTTTTGTCATTTTAGAAGTACGATAGTAGGTACAAATGTAGCAAAGATTGTCATGTGCTGATTTTTTGTACCTTAAGTCATGTCATATATGTAGCTCAATTAAATAATAATAGTGTAGATGAGTTTCTTGCATTCAATTTAATGTTTTTCCACTCTTGGCAAGCAGTAACAATGAACAACTTCTTGTGCAAGAGAGTACGATACTGGGTCATGGCAAGAATATGGTGCCCTGAGTATTTTCTCTGTATAGGTACCTGATTGAGACTTTGAAATTTGATGTGATGACTTGGATGTAAAAGATATTGTGGAGTTTTAGTTTATAGTTTTTGCTAGGGAAGAGATAAACTATGGATCAGTCATCAGGAGTAAAGTATTAGCCATGAGAGTGTAGTAATATAATATGTGATGTAATCAGATATTTGTTAGTCAAAAGGTGAGTCTGATACATGAATTGAAGGTGAGTTGAAGTCTTACAGATAGTTCTTGAGTGAGACCTTGATTGTCTACATCAGAAATCAAAGTATGGTTAGATATTAAGTAACTGCAGCTCTAGCTGAATCATCTGTGTACAATTGATGTTTATAAATTTTAAGTGTGTGTGAAGGAAACATATTTACAAGGACTGAATTTGAGGAAAGATCTATTTGGCACTGTGCCCTCCATCTAAATTTTTAAATTCTTTTGATATTCACCTTGTAATGCCAACCACTTTATATTACCTCAATGAATGTGTGAATCTATGTTCAAAAATTTCCCCTGTATATGATGTGATGTTGGATCTTCAAAGTAATATCCATTGACATCTAACTTCTTAAGCATTTTGAAAACAAGTTAAGGGAAATAACTAAGGGATAACAAGTCAAATAATAAGACTGACATGATTAGAACAGGGACCTGAAATGTAAGAACAATAATGGAAATGGAGTATGAATAAGAATATCAAATTTGAGACATAGATGGGTTAAGTAGGTTTACTGGTACTGACTGAGGTAAGATGGAAAGATCCTGGAGATTATCATCGTGATAACTATAGGATAATAAATAGCAGTAGGGGAGTCAGGGAGGGTTACCCATAGTTCTGAATAATAAATTAGGAAGGATGGTAGTAAACGTTAACAAGTAAAAATAGAATAGTAATGACAGAAGTATAAGCTGAACTAACATAGTTATAATAGAAATATATATGCCTATACGAGCATAGAAATATAAAAACATAAGGAAACACAATTAGGTATGTATTGCCTCAATGTGTCTCTGGTTAAAGTCCTTGATTGAAAGTGGAATGTTTTGGATGGCTATAATTTCTTCTATTTAAAATAAATGATAGTTAACATATAGCATGGAAAGGTGATTTTTTAGAGTGGCAATTAAGTTACGTGATAAGGAAACATGAGAGCATGAAAGAAAACAACTTTCAATTCTCCTGGATTGCAAAACACAATGTTATATGAAAATAAAAGAACCATCATAAAAAGTGCCTAACCACAATATATACTGACTGGATCTGTAATTGACATCTTAGGAAACTTGACCCTAATAGTCATGTTATTCATTAGTAGGATACATTTTATAAACATCACAATTTACTTCTAAATTCACAAAAAATGTTCACAGAAAAATTTTCTTTGAAAATACCCTAGGCTATGCTGGAGGAAACTTAATACTTGGGGTCATACTCAAAGGGGCAAATGTTCAGGAAGTTCACCCTCTCAATGCCCTGATTCATTCTCTGATTTTAAGAACAAAAACAAGTAGGATTACTTAAATTCTGTGGGATAATTTTATTGTGTTGAATTAAAAAAACTCTGTACACTTACTTCAAAAAGACTAGTTAATTGGCAGTTATTTGTGCACTCATAATTTGGGCACTGTTCATTACCTTCTTCTAGTTTCCCACTAAGGCTGACAATTCCTTCACTGTTACCTGAAATACTGCAATGAATGTGGTGAGTCATCTCTGCTCAAAAACCCTCAGCTTATTTACCGATATTCACAGATCCAAGCAGCATACTCCCTGATGGAAAACTGTGCCACATCTGGTGCCAATGGATTTGAAGCTCTGAGAAAAACAATACAGTTAGTAAATCAAGTTATCAGCATGGGAGGTTGATATAAGATATAAGTCTGAATTTCAACTTAGTTTCATGAATTCAGATTTTCCAACAATGATTTTAGTCTCTATAAATAAAAAAATGCAATTACAAAATCAAAAATTTCTAAAATTATTCATTTGGCCTGAATAAGGGAATATGTGTTATTGCAAACAAAATGATAATATTTCGAGCTAATTTCTTGCAAAATCACATATTCAGGGGGAAAAGGAAGTGCATATATTGAATACTCTTTAGGGGAGGTTCATTTATTCCTCTGTAATGATTGAATTTTTGCAGCATAAATGAAAGAATCTTCCATTTGTTAAGATCGGAAATATATGATTAATAGAAAACAGGAATTTAGAATATTGCATATGGTTACAAAATAAATTGAATCCTATGTAATAGACAGCAATTTGAAGAGGTCCTAAATGGCTATACCTATTGATGCATCCAATAAAATAAAATATACTAGTAGAAGTAAGATCTGGTGTTTTTCCAGCATATTATCTCCAAGTAATATTCTTAGGTTCACCCCCACAGTTAGAGGTTCCATTCTGGCCGACTCCAGGGTTTTCTTCATGTTTGAGGGTTGTTTCATTGGCCCTGAAGATAACTCTTGATCCAGGTGTTAAAGCAATGCATTGGCCAGAATGGAGCCCCTAGTATGGTGGAAATCCTAAGCAGACTACGTGAAGATTTTATTAGAAGATTAGGTAACCAAAAAATACATATATTCAGGATGACATATTCGTATATCTTTATATAAAGCGTAGCTATTGAATAACAGTTGCAGGCTGGACATAGTGGAAGGAATACATAATGAATAAAAGATATGCACTTTTCCACAAAAATAAGATTATGCACTAAAGAAAAAAAGATATGCACTTTTCCACAATTTTTGTGGAAAAGTGCATATCTTTTATTCATCATATTTTGCATATTTTTATTCATCGTAGCTATTGAGACTAAATGAAATATTGTTGTGTGATTATTTGGAATAATTCACAATGCAATAAAAACTGGACATAATTAATCCATTTACGAAGGAAAATTACTAACATTTACAAATGTAGGTTAAACAAAAGAGCTTAAGTGTTTAAAGTTTTGAAATCACGTATCGGTGGCTCACAGCCATAAAAAAGTTTGTGTTCTCTATAACCTTTGACCCAATGAACTTGGTCACATTTTAATTGGGCCCCTGGAAATGTTTTCCATGGGAAACATTTATGTGCAACTTATTGCCTAACATCAAGATTTCCTTAGGATTGTTCTAAATCAGGGGTGTAAAACTGGCGGCCCCCGGGGTAATTTTTCGTGGCCTACGATGGTCTAAAGTAATATGAAAATAGAAAAAAAATGTTGTGAAGAAAATAGAGTTCCTATCCAAATTTCTGAATCCTCACTTCAGTATATAAATTTAACAATATGGAAAAATGATGTTGCCCATGTGAGTCTTGCCTGTTGCACCAAATGGCCCCTGTTTTATTTGAGTTTGACACCCCTATTCTAAATGATTAATTACTGTTTTGTCGAGAGCATGATCGAGATTGAATACAATACTTACGAGACCAAAAAAAAGTGGAAAGATTGTGTAATCGAGGACTTCAGAGAGAAAAGACAGTGTGGGCGATACTGGGACCAGGAAGGAATGGAAGGAGAAAAGTAGGAACAGCGTCAAGGAAAAGCTGAAGAATAAGAAGACTTACGAAAAAAAGCACTAATATTTCAAAAAGATAAAAATTATCATAATTTGTTTTTATTAATATAGTCAAACCACTCATCAACGGACTAATAGGGGGAAGGTGTAATATCGGCAATTTCCGTCTCCCAAACGTTCACTTGCACTGATCGGCGTTGAAAGTACCACTTGTACACCGCTTCTTCGGGTCCTTACTTTTAGGACCTTTCATATGCTTACGATTATGAAAAACATCTCTCCCGTCTTTGCAAGTATCGGCATCAACTTTCGGAACCGATGCGCAGTTGAGAAGTAATACATTGCTGACGATTTGAAAGTTTTTTCTCGGCAGAATGCGTCCGTTGCATCCGAAGTCCGTCTATGTTAGGATCCGTGGGTGAGAGGTTTGACTGTACCTTAAAAATCAATTATTTTAAGTTACTCTCTTTAAATCATAGATTTTCCATGAAGTGCTTCTAAGTGAACTTATTCATTCCAATTTTTTATTGTACAGGGAAATTGAAAAAGCTTTCAAACAACCAAGGATGGGCACCACACACGAAAATGTCGTATGCTGTTTTAGACTTAAATAATGAAGGAAACGACTCCTGTGTGAAGTAAGATACAATGTAAATACAGTAAACAGCCTGGTTATAGGGTCACCAAGTTCGATGATGACCCTGGTGATACTAAAAAAATCCTTAATTACACACACACACACACATATATATATATATATCGTATATGTTACTACTCGGCCACAGAAAGATGTGATTTTGTTGCCTCGAGGGCCAATTACAACTCCAATTAATGGCAATAGAATAATTGGAATTGTAATCGGCCAAATCCCTCGAGACAACAAAATCACACACACACATATATATATAGACTCACTCCAATATATATATATAGGTAGACTCATTCCAAGGAAGTCTACCTTGGAGCTTGAAAACGGGCTGAAATGCTCGAAATATCGCGTAAGTTTTAACTGTGCCGTTCTTTCTCTG
>WURS02471838.1:0-13002 GCA_011762765.2 Rhinocypha anisoptera | reverse complement strand
GGAAGGCAGGTCGCAGGAAGTGTGCAACGACGCCGTGCAGAAATCCGATGGATTCGAAGCGAGCAGCTTTCTGGGAAACAAGGAAAACAACGTCGGACGATAAACCTGCACCTCGTGTAGCTCTTCTTATCAGCTTCCCCGTGCCGGGGTGACCGCCGGCGTCCCCTTAGAGGCGTGGCATTTTAAACGTAGACGTGGAACTTATTATTACTTTAGCTAACGAAGCGAAGATTTTTATAAAGGATGCCTGGAGCATTCTCCGGAACAGTCCCGGCCGGTGGGTGGGTGGTCTGAGTCCTGGGCATACTATCGATTTCGGTCCACTAGTTTGGATTTTTATTGTATTGAGTGCAAAAACCATATACCAGAAAATCGAGTTGAAACACTTAATGAATTTTTAATATTTTTAAAGTTACATGGTAAATGTTAAAATTGTTATTTTAAATTTTTTTTAAATGTACTCCTTGCTATGTAAATGTAAATTGCCTTGAGCACTGTGTTACCTTCACCTCCCTTCATATACATCCATCTACTAACTGCTGACATTAGATTACTGAAAAATTCATTTTAAAATTGAATGTCATTTTATTTCTCGAAATTGGAGAGCAACTGTCCAATTTCACCGGTTATCTAAAGTCAATGTTTTACTTCCTACGATTCTCAAATAATAAGGATCTCAACTGAGAAAATAATATATATGTAGGCAAAATCATCAATGTAAATCAAGAATCGAATTAGCACTGTTGGTGTAAGTAAACTTATTCTACAAATAAAAAAATATATATAATTACATTTCTTCCTTTATTTTTGTCACTTTTAGGAGCAACAGCAAATATTTGGGAAGTGAAATGCGAGGGAGAGTATCTAGAGGGAAGAGATAGAGTGTTAATTCTTTGTCAACACATTTTGTGGGGAGTGTTAGGTATACAACGGCGATAATTTAATACGCTTATCCTCATTAAGGTATGTAATGCAGTATGCTGAAACAACACTAAAAACTGCCACGAGACCATACAATAAACATAACGAAAGTTATTTAACTTTTTCTCGCTAGTATTAGAATAATAATACCATAGGAATCGGATATTAATAGGTCAGACTGCTATACCATATCAAACAATTATAACTAAACTTTGTCATTTTTACATTAACTTCTTTGAGGAATTCCACATTTTTATGAATACATTTAGTGTATATATATACTAAATATGTTGTATATGCTATATATATATTCATACAATGTAATGTAAACATATATAATGCAAATATAAAAATACTATCAGGTAAAGATGAATATTAAAACCATGACTAGATTCCACCTAGAACAATAAAAGTAGAAGGAAGACAATTAAAAAATTAAGTACTCTATAATATAAAACTAAGCTGATAATATTTTATATGCATAAAATATTTCTCACATTTAATTCAATGACTCATAAGCAAGGAGTAAATCAAGACTAAGAACTATCTCGTCGATAAAACGCTAGAGAATAATTTTATCAATGCATTTTCAGAAGGGTCTCCCTTTAAGTGTGTATATGCATAAGAATGAATAATCCCCTTATTAGTAAGTGTTAATTGAAAATTAATAATAAAATATTATCTTTAAATATTATCTGCGTGTTAATTGAAGAATATATTTTTTGAATTACGCCCTCATTATGGAACGTGAAATATGCCGCAAAAAAATATAAGCTTTAAATTTAACAGATGCGACAAAGAGTAGCCAAAGGTTGAGATGAAATTGAGAATAATTGAGATGAATTAGTTAATTTTAAAGGCAATTTACTAGCTGATGACTTTAATCATTATGACCTCCATTGCCGCGATATAATGAAGAAGTATGAATGTAGGTGTGGCCATTTCCCGATCGGGTGGACATAAATTAACACGAGTCGAAACCCCAGAGTTTGAACGCGATGAAAAGAAAAAGAGGGCAAAAGATAAGCGACCTTAGCGAACTCCACTGTCAAACGTCGCGGATACCTATTACCAACGATGAAAAGTTTGGTAGACCGCGATGGATGAGGTAGGAGAGCTGCTTGCAGCCAGCGACGGAAAACGGGGGCGGTCCGCCGCCTTGTTGCGCGTCTCCCGGCCGACCCGTGTTTGCGACTCTCATGCATATTACACGGGAGGAGGCGGTGTCGAGGTTGGATCCGCGGAGGAAGGCAGCCTCTTACCAATCTGTGGATTCCGGGCCCCCGAAAAGGGAATAAAATATGAGGCAAGGCCCGGCGCGGGGAGTGAGACGGGAGGCAGAGGGAGGAGGCTGGGGGATGTGGTGGAGTGCGGGGGAGGGGAAAATGTGATAACCAGGGAGATATCGCGAAGGGGAGGGGAAGGAGGACGAGGAGAATTGTGGGATGCTTGGTGGCAGAAGATGGCCGCGTGGGCACAGAGGGATGAAGCCCACAAATATTTACGCGGACGAACCGAGACTGGCGAAAGAAATTGTACCGCATATGAGTAGAGATGAAATGGAAGATACAGAAAGAGAGAGGGGGGGAGATAAATAAGAAAATACGAGAAGAGCAGTTCGAGAGGTAAAAGGAAACGATTTTGAAGAGATGCGAATATGGGAGAAAGAGAGGGAGAGAGTGAGAGAGATACAAGGAGGACTCAGATCCATTTCTCAAAGTGCGGTGCAATTGGTAAATTTTTATAATTTGTTATTTTTTAACTGATTTCCTCTCAGAATTCGTAATCAAGACAGTATAATTTAATGCCTTCAACCATATGGGTGGGTTAAAAGTAAATTACTGCATAAGGTAACACCATTATTGAATACCTAATTACCATAATCTTTTATCTTTTTATTGTAATATGGGATTATTTGCTAAATAATAATGCAAACGTTTTAATTTGTTTTTCTAAACTTATTTCCTCACACGATAAATAATCAAGACAGTATAATTTAACACCTATAACCATATGGATGGGTTAAAAGTAAATTTATGCGTAAAGTAACAGCATTATTAAATATATGTGATTATGGGATTATAATATATTATAGGATTTTCTTGTAAATAATAATGGAAAAGAATTTAGTATGAAAGCAAAATTCGGGTCTTTACATAAATCCAAATTACCGTTCCCTCTTTATTCTTCCCAGAAGCATACTCTGTTTCTCCTTTCGGCCATTTACTTTCGAACTCTGTTCAAAAATGAACAGAAAAGCCTTACATGAAGTGTTGATCGGGGTTAGGAAACGACACGTTTTCAATGCAGATTTATTTACATTTCATTTTACTGGGTGTGGGCACATGTTTTAGCATCTACTTGGCTGTTTCGATAAATACGTACCATAATTCATTAATATGAATCGTCATCATCAGTACTACAGTCCGAAGATTGGTTGACTGCAGCCCTCAATGCCATCACGATATGTGAATGCAGGGCTGAATACTCATATAGTGATAGCATTGAGGGCGGCAGTCAACCAATCTTCGGATTGTAGTACTGATGATGATGATTCATATTAATAAATTATGGTACGTATTTATCGAAACAGCCAAGTAGATGCTAAAACATGGGCCCACACCCAGTAAAATGAAATGTAAATAAAACTGCATTGAAAACGTGTCATTTCCTAACCCCGATCAACACTTCATGTAAGGCTTTTCTGTTCATTTTTGGCTTATTCGATTTGAGAGACCCAAAAAAAACAAAATGTGTCGGTTTATTCCGGATTAAATTATCATATCTTATTTTGACGAGAGGCATTTTTACGAAATTCCATACATAAACGAGGACACGGAAGGGAAGCGGAAACTCACAAAGGACCATCTCGTTAACTTGATTACTACGAGTATTTGGGAATGAATCCATGAATGAATAAAATTTGCAAATAAATATGCAGCTATACAGGGAATTATTACTCAGTGGACATCGTTAAGGAACTTTTTTTATCTCTGGTCAACACTGAATAATACACGTAAAACTCCGTAATGAGGCCTAATGAGCAAGTCCTTTATCACTTGGAGAACGGATTGGGCGTTTTTCCCATTATTATTCTTAGTCCGAAATTTAAATTTTTAACTCATGAGGTAATAATGCATTACAGCAAACATTTCATCGTAAGGGGTTTCGATCAATATTCGTTAATGTAGTGGGTGTTTCCAGGATATGGAGATTTAATAATAATATAGGTGTACGTTTTCGTCTAAATTCACCTTAATTCAGTTATATGTCGTCTGTTTATTATTATTGTGATTTCTCATTGTCTTTGATCAGTTTAATTTTTCCGATTAATGAATCTTAAGTATTAATCTTAAGCTAGGAAATTCGAATTATGCATATGTACAACTGAGGGCTAAAGCTTGTATATTCCTGAACTATATAATTTAGTTAATTGTATTACGTTCCTGTAGTACATACAATATTTATAGAATAGCGATATATTTCTCCTGCACTAATTTTTTCTAATGGACTGAATACCCTGATTTTTTTAGCTTAATAATTTATTCCCTGTACTTATATTTTTAAACAATTTCGAAAGCTATTTCTCCTCATCAGTTATAGTTTGTGTACCTCTAATCAACTAATAACAATTATTACATACTCTTTTACCAATATTTATCACTGAAATATTTTTCTTTCAAAATATTCATTCATTTTCTTCCAAGACAAAATTTTAACACTCGATCTGTCAATTACCTAATAAGGACATATTAATTATACAAAGACAAAAACACTAACTCAAGAACGTTGTACAAAGAAAAAAAGAATGTTTTATCAAGACATTACATTTATCTGTATTTTAGAATGTTATTATGAAAACTCAGTAAAACTACTCGAGAGTAATGAAATATTATATTCTATAGCAGTATTTATTTTCTGCTGAAGGTACCGGGTTATTCAACATGATAATACTCTTAAAATTCCGTCACTCTAAAATTAAAATGCTGTTGGAAATTCAGTAAAGCCGCAACAAGGATTCAAATCTGAGAATGTCTATGCTCATAAATATATAGTTATATGAATATGAAGCAATAACTTTGTATCCCATTTTGATTTTACTGATAACATTTATTTTATTTTACTCAAATTCGTAAAGTTTCCTTTTCGTTGGTAAAACACTTTAAATTCACACGAAAAATTTCTTGGCAAAGCGTCGCAGTCGAATGTGTGGTCATCTTAAAAGTTCTAAGAATCCTAAGAGATCATCGGTTTTTACTAATACCAGTGATAGATGGTCCAATCTTTCCCACCGAATTAAGTTTTTCTTAAATACTCATTTCTTTTTTGTCATTTTATTGTATAGAGTTTATATAGAGAATTGATACACGAAATTATAATGTAAATTTAGGTCTTTAATAAAAGTCATCATGCATCCAAATATAAAAAATATTCTGTAAATAATAATGAACCTAAGTAGGTGTTACATATCGTATATCCATGAAATCGTGATTAATAGAAAAAGGCTTTTAAAATAGTCGCAAATATTGGCAAATTTGAAGGGGATTGCAAGGAATTATTTGATGGATTAAGTCGAAAATCAAATTACTCAGATTAAAATAATTTACGAAGACGAAGCAGATGTTTAATATTTGGTCTGGGGTAAAAAAATATTCTGCATGATCTGACTCGATGTCTGTATCTAGATTGGAGTGCTTTTTCTCCGTAGGAAACTATTGTTTCTGTTGCTTTCTTTGACGGAACAAAAATTGAATTTTGAGCGTTTTTTTTCTTCTTATGTCGAAAACGACCAAGGACCATTATTAAAATGCTTCACGTCACCATCGCCGTTTCTTATCTGTGGTCCGACGGTCTTTAAGAACCTGCTACGCTAGTGAGACAAATTATTTATACAAGAAATTACCCCCGAGTATCAAGATTAAAAATCAAATTAAGATAACGACACTTTTTATGAATAGCCTGTTACGACATTTTTCGAATTTCGTGTCCGAACCATTACGTGTCCCAGGATAGTGGAGTTGACCCATTTCATGTTAAAGATGGATTAGATTCGGATTGCATTTAATGAAAGGGAACCCGGAAATTTATTTATAATATTGGCCGAATTTGACCGTAGTACTCACTAATGCAAAACGATATTGATTTTGTAATCCATTAATGTGTCTCACGAATTACGAAGGTCACGCCCGTCGCAGGAGGGTAGATGAATAATAAAGGGGAAAAAGTGCAGCGTCGAATCGACGTGGGTATATCAATATGATATATGTCTGTCTAACCTAATTAGAATTACTTCACATACCCACCAAGAACTTTTAAAATTAAAAGTAACGTACTTTGCCATCGAGCACCAAAGGATTTCGCGGTCAAATTTTGCGTTTAGTTCCTTAAGCATCAAATACAAAAATTTATTGGCAATAAGCTAAAGGCCAATGTAAAAAATAAGTCCATGTATTATGAAACAATATTTTAATTTCGAAATTTTTCAATAGGTTTTAATTTAATTGATAAAGGTATAACGACATGAAAAAGGGACAAAAAAAGTATATCCCTTTAAGGAAAAATGGCAGGTATTATTTTTTTAAATAGAGATAATTAAATTCCAAGTCTCTAGCTCATAGGGAAGCTAGTTTAAAATCAATCGATTCCCAAATTTGACCCGAACGGGCAAACAGACAAGAAGGCGAGTTAATAAAACCGCGATAATATAGAGATAATGTTCTATATTTTATTTATGATAATTGTTTGAATATTATTGTTCTAAAAAGTTTACTCTCCATGTTAAAATGTGAAATTCTATTTCATAGGATTCGCACGAATAATTAAATTTTATTTGTGCATTTAATCGTTGTTTCCTCGACATTATCCTCCTAGTGCATGCTAACTGAGATAATGTTATGCCTATCCCTTCTGAATAATCTCTATTAATAATAAGCTGTCTCTGTGCTCCGCATGTAGATATTCTACTCCCAAGTTACCTTGTTGAAGCCCAACTACATAGGGTTTTAACCAGTGAATACTGTTTTTAAACAAATCAGTCACGCCTGAATCTTTATTCTCACTTTAAAATACACAATACCGAGGATAATTCTGCATCTCTCCAATGACAATGCTTCTGCCTACCGGTCATACACATATCGCACTTCATAAGGGCATGTTTCCATTTGAAAATATCAATAGTGGCGGTGGTCATAATTTTACCTGAGGTCCGACGGGAGAGAGGAAAATTTGAAGTCTCAGTTCACCGGCGAAATAAAATGGTTTTCAATCAATCGTATATTAGGTATATATTGCCTTTTAGATATCAACCAGTCAAATACGGGCAATCAAGTGCGTCAAAGTTCCTGTCGCTTTGCCGTACGGCGGCAAAGAAACACACTCGTAGCTGTGGAGTTGGAGAGAGGAAACCCCCCTCAATTACGGTAAAGGGTGATCGCTTTAGATTAATGAGAAACAAGTGTTAATGGAATCCTGTTTGCTCGCCACAAGCACTTCACGGTGCGGCATCCGCTTGTGTCATATGGGGGCGCGGAAGTGAGCGAAACACATCCCCCCCCCCCCCACTCCCCCCTCTCCAATCTACTCGGCTTCGCTTAAGGTCGCGGCGAACATTTGTTCAGAATAGTTGCGCATCGTCGACAAGCTCTGACTCAATAGTGCTACATTTCCCCCTGAGTTTGCCCGAGACCGTGATAAACGTCAACTGTGTACGTGGCACCTAAACTACTCAAAGGAACTCAAAGCATTGGTTTTCACAAGAAAAGAAGAGCTACAGATTCGCTTAAAGCCTTTCTACGATCGAGTGTTTTAAATGGAAGTTCTCGACCACATTGTTGACGACATCTTGGTAAATTATGTGAGAGAATTCTTTTACGAAACTTACTACTTTCAGTATTATTGTAATTTGTCCCAAATACATAACGAGTAGACTGCTGTTGCTAAAATATTTTAAAGATTTTTTATGATGATGGTGATGGTATTATCCGGTTAATTTTCGTAATAATACATTTATCCCGCATTCCCTTCAACTCCAATTCAAGAAGTTACTTTCATAATTGAATGTATTGTCTAACATTATGCATTTATGTTTTGATATTCGACTCACTGCATGACTAGCACACCTGAATGACGAGGAAAGGTTCAAATGCCTACTAATACTCTTTCTACTTTCCTGAATTATGAAAATTACTTCCAGCAGTCTTCGAGCTTCTCACGTAAGTCCATAAATAACTGAAAATGATTGGCCTATGTGATACTAGTATAGCTTTGAAGATATAACCTTTGTGGCATGAGCCATCGGTTTCTATCCAGCTGTTCTCCTGGGTCAATTTTCCAGACCCACACTCTTTGGTCGACCACTTAATGGGCCTAGGTTTTATTTTAGAATGGTTACATCAGGTTCATTTTCTTTATTATGAAATAAAAACCCAGCGTGCAGGTATCTCATTTGTAGAAGATCCATTTCTTCAGGGTCTCCTTCCGCGTCTGTGAATGTTTTGGGGAGACAACACTTTCCCCAACGTTGCGATAGCATCACAAGGTCCGAGGTGTCTCCTGTAGATTTTTGACCGCCTTATATTCACATCCATACTTCACCCTGATTGGTCCTAAAGGTGGGTACATCTTCATCAAGCGTCTGATTTGTTTTATGAAAAAATCGTTTCCAATTGTTCAATCTGCCTGGGACGGACGAAAGCATATAAAGCCGGATTAAATGTTTCTATTTTGCGATGATCGGAAGTGTCTTGAGAAATGCATACACCTGCTTTTCGACTAAGAAAGCAATGAACCTATTTTTCAATACATTGACTACTTACTTAATTCTCTCTATAAACTCACTACGCTTCAGATCACCCGGGACTAGTGAAGCAAGCCTTGGAGGAGTGGGTATTCACAGTTCCAAATACCAACCACCGAAAATAGTGTATTGGAGTGGCAAGTTTTTTTTTACCTCTATCCTAATCCAAAGTATTATAATTATCCACGCATTAAGAGATTTTAAGGATATCATTATGGTCAATGTTGTAGTAGGAATAAATGAATGAAAATATATTTTAGTGGCAGCTAGTCCATATAGTAGAAGTAATTGAGTTATTAGGACTCTCCGACCCCTGGACATATCGACTCGTAAAATATTTTCACAAAACTTAAACTATACAACGTAAAACCCATATCCAAGGCAGAATTTCAAAACCGTGACTACATGATACGTCATAAAATCGTAGTTCACCGCAGCATTATGTCACTCTTTATTTTCTTTAAACCATTATTTCAACCAGAGTAAAATTGTGTGTGCCCATTTGTAAATATTCGGCCCATTACTGCAAAATTATGTAAATTCGGTAATATCTCGATAATGCAGGAAAAATTCAATGTATATCCACTCGGTTTTATGCTACACGCTACAAATTAGAGTGCTATATGCTACAATAATAGAGCAATAGTACAAATTTGCTAGCTACTTGTCCTCACATCCACGGTAATGTTTAAATCGTGTTTTATTAATTGATTATAGGGGTCAAATTTCAGTGATTCTCACAGCCATAATTACTACCAGCCTTTCAGAACACCCTTTAGCATAAATGCATGTTACAATGGAGGCAATGAATACAGGCTATAGTGTGGGGATAGAGAGCGGTTTTCGGAATCACGAGATATGGTGTTTGAATGTAATCAGAACAACAGATTTTACCATAATATTCCCTTCCCTACATTCCATTCAACACCTTAACTGGATAAGGTAAGAATAAATGGGGTTGCCAAATAACCGTTGCGGGAAACATAAAAGTGAAACAATTTTATTTTTAAAATTCCAATTCTATATTTTTCCGACTGGTTTTGCTCCTGGTTAACCAATGACCAGTCCTTTCATCTTCATCATTGTTTCTTTCTTCTATACTTTGGTTTTCTACTTCAACTGACTCTTTTTTGTGACTGATAGAAGCTCCTCCTTGTTCTTCATCTTCATTGTTGTTCGAAATATGATGACCTGATTTGGCCTGGGCCAGTTACAAATTTGTTAATGTCCCTTTCTGTCGGTTGGTACAAGAACGTCATTCATTTTAGCGATGATGTGGCATAGACTCTAGACCCCGAATCATCAATTAGAAGCCTCTGGGACTATGTAAATACGTGTAATACACAGGATAGGTTTACTTTGAATACTTTAAAATAAATATTTCATTCTACTAAATTAATTGTTTCAATGGGACTGATGTCTTATAGAAAATTCACAGAAATAGCTGCAGTTCCATTTGATACCTATCCAGCAAACCGACGATAAATTGGAGATCTCAGCATTCTTTTCGGGTTCTCGCCGTTGCAGTCAGCGTCTTCAGGTCGAAGGACACCTTCGACCTGTCAATAAGACTGTAGTTCCGTCAGCGAAACTGTTGTCACCAAGAAGCCGACGGACGCGGCGAGTACCCGAAAAGAATGTAGAGATAATCTAATCAACGCCGCAAAAATCTACGAAAGTACAACAAATGGGAGAATTCAACGGTAAAAAATGCAACAGTATTCAATCTGCATTGCGATACAAGTGGCAAACATCCATGCTGATTTCTTGCTTTATTTTATGCTGGAGGTGTTGCCAATCAAGTTTAATTTTGAATTCTGGCTGATTATTATTAATAAACTTGGTTATTTTTGGGAATTTGTGTGCGTATAATATTTGATCATTCCAAAGCAGCCGGGTAAAACTCCTAAAAATGGGTGGGGAGGTGACTATAACGGTGAGAGAAAGACCAACTACTGCAGAGTAGGAGAGATCATCGCAATAAAGGAATTACTGGAATAAACTACGCAAATCCAAATCGCTGATATAACAACAGGAAGTAATTTTATCTTCATATAATTTCTTATTGTACTTAAGCATAATTTCAATTTACCTGAATATTTATTTATTCGCATGGAAAACTTTTAACAAGTGGGGTGTATAGTATGCAGCATAGCAACGAAATAATTAAAATAAACCAAAATAAACATATTTTCAGGTTTTACCGACGATCGTAAATTTGTACCTAATTTAAATTGCAAATAAAAACCAAATTCGGTGTCATTGTATAAAAGTGTAAATTTGGGGTTTTGAGGGTCCCTTCAGTAGTTGGTTCTCAGGGCCGTTAAATAGACCTTTATTGAAAACTACTACTCATTGTTACTTGACAAGTAGTGCGAGTTTTTCGATTATTGGATAAGTAATATCCACGGTTTTCCACCCATTTGCCTTCCACTAATCTTCATATGCGGTTTGTTCGTTTTCTCGATACGCACTTTAACTTCAAAGTCTCGTTCGATATTTTGTTAGTCCATTAACTTTTTTTAAACATCTTCATTGATAATCATCAAATATTTACTTTAAAAACTTCTGCAAGATTTGTTTTGGGAGGACTCGGGAATATAATTCCCTTAATATGTAAGGAGAATATTTACCAAGCGGAGACGCTGCAATTTTTTCCTTGAATGACCTTGTCCGCTGGCTCAAACTTCAAAGAATGAAAGTAATACATATTAAGGCCCGGGTGTAGCATATTCCGACCTTAGAGCACATCAGATTTTCTACCCCATTCTAGAAATAGACACAAATCAAATGTTGTCGGATCTGACTTTATTATTCATAGACCCGAGAATCACCTCTTGTTAAAAGGTATTCATAATATGTAAGGGCTGGCGGTAAAAATTCGCCCGGCATAATAACCTGTACCATGATATTATTCGTGGACAGCCATCCCTTGCAGGTGCACACGCAAGGGGTTCAGGTGTGTAGGGGTAGGGCCAAAATGACCCCTTCGGAGGCATTTGTGTGCGCTTAATAGTCTCCGGTCAATTTCTCATCAGTGCGCCTTGCTTACAAACAAGCTCCTGGACCGACCGGCACGCGACCTAATATCCAGTAAGTAGTCACGCACCCTCGGACGGCCAAAAGAGCCTCTTAATTAATCATTACACACAAGGGGCTAATGAGAAGCCAGCGTCTCCCTTCGCAGGCAAAAACCTTCCTCGGGAGATATATTACGGCGGCCAATCTCGCCTTCCGCTACCTATAACTGGCACGTTTCCCCCCCCCCCCTCATGCCTCTTATTCTTGGTACGCTCATTTCCCAAAGTGTCAGTTCTATTCGGACGTTTTAAAAGGTGTATGCGGTGTCTTAAGTTAGATCTATGAGAAGTTTATTCTCGGTAAAACAGCGCACGTGCAGTGCGCTGATAAAACAGATGCGATAGCATGTTTTAATAGGCGGTCAAAGTCTCGACTACCAATCGCAGTGACCAACCCAAAGGCTGGTTTGTTTGATACTCGTATATACGGTGGAGCTCGTCCAGTGGTTCACCACCGAGTGGCGTGAAATTCAGACACCAGGGTACTTCCAGGGGTGGGGCGGAGCTCATATCCCCCTACGGTCTGTCGTTAATAAAAAAATAAGTTAATTCAGTTGTGTCTTGACAATTTTAGTGGTAGTGTTTTTGTATTTTGGGAGTGTCTTCGACTATGATCACTCAGAATCTCCTAAAAACTGACCAAAAGCCCAATTAACACCCTCACCCGCACTCGAACCCACGACCTTTGGGTAGGCCGATGAGTGCACTACCCACCAAGCTAACCCGACTGGATGGTAAGCGTCGTCATAAAAAAGTCAGCGTTGAATCGTTAAAGGATAAAAATGTCCATAGTTTCTTTCCTGCCCAATATGCTGAAATAATCATATCGAAGGGGCGCATAGCTCTTCGTCATGATTATATTTTTTCCATTGAAGGTACCCGGAAAATTTCACCCACTTTCAAAACATCAGTGATGGTGTATTTTCCATAACGCCACAAATTTAGAATCTTCTTTTAAAAACCATGCATTAGTGAATGGGATGCTTAAGGAGAAACTCCTAATTTCATATGCCACGAAGGGAATGCGGACGCCGAGATGGAAAATACTTCAGAAGCTCATATCCAGAGAAATTTCTTTCCTTCTATGGTAATTACAGTACGACTATAGTAATCAAGTATCGTGATCAAAGCCAATCACTTGCACGTCCGAGTGTGTGTGTGTGCGCGCGCGCTAAGGGTAATCGCGCCCTCGTAATTCGGCGAGTG
>WURS02471827.1:5000-13002 GCA_011762765.2 Rhinocypha anisoptera | reverse complement strand
GAAATATAAAAGTTATTTTTAAAAACCATCAATCTATCATGGATTTCCACAAGGTGATGGCCTCCACAGTGAACTTTGTTTGATCTGAAGTTATGGGTTAATTACCATTTTCCATACCATATGTCAAGGTCAAAGTTTTAGTTGATTTAAAAACAGATCTTGCTTGAAAACCAACCTTGTAAATGAGTCATATATGACAGCTTATCAGGGTATAAGATTAACTATGTGTACTTGTTTCAGTTGTTTCAGAGAGCAAGAGCAGGATATCAAAAAGTTCCATGACACATATGGTAGTTGCATCACCAGCACAGCAGCTCATCACCCACTCAAATGCTGGACCAGGGAGCACTCCCCGAAGAGGATTATCTCCCTCCAAAAAAATTAGCCGTGTGATTCATAATCCTTGGTAAGATTTAGTTTCATTCTTGTCCCTAAAATGTCTTCAACCTTAAAATGACTTTGTTAGTTGAGGCCCACCTTATAATAAGCCTGGCAGGTTGTGAAAATTCACACATCAGAGTAGTAAGGTGTGCCAGTTCCTTGTGCCACCTGTGGTTTCCCATGAAGATCTGTTACCCAGAAACTCACTTAGCTTGGGTTTAGCTGTCGGTATCCAGAGGCATCACTGGGACTTGAACCCAGGTCCCCCATTCAGTCAAACTCTACCCACGGTGCTACCTTAACCTATTGACATTAGAGTTACTATAATATATAAATCTACTCTCACCCAATATTTTTAAAGTGGAATATGTATATTTTACAAACAATTACAATTAAACAAACAAAAGTATTATGTTAAATAGTTAACCATTAGAAAGTCGTCAATGAATTTAAATCTAGGAATCGTTGAAAAACTCTTCACTCATTTTCCCCCATCTTTCAAGAATTTGTAATTCTTTGCTTTGAAGTTGAACTCTCACTATTTTTCTTCACTTTCTTCTTTTCCCACATTTCATTTACTACAGAAAAATATCAACCAGGTGCTTGATTTTATCAACCTTTACTTGATTTTATGTGCATTCTCGTAATTACATGGGTTAAGATCACATTATGAGACTAGCCCAAGCATTAGAAGTCAGACAACCAACAGTGGTTAATTAAAGTCCATGAAGCTGCAAGTGGGATATACATTGTGGAGAGCATACAGGAGGTGTGTCTAGAATTTTGAAATCTTTAAAACTACATCATGTTCATTGACTAAGGGGAAGATCGTATGATCATGAGATGTTTCATCCTGGAATGCTTGGGGAAAAAGACAAATGTCATGACAATAATCTGTGAGCAAACAAGAATGAAAGGAAGGTGATGAAGTGAGGAAATGTGGAAGCATGAATTGTGGAGCATGGTGGACGGATCTCATGAGCTATGTTTTCAATGAGTATCAGCATATCTCCATTCCCGTTTATCCTTCTCCATGGATACATCTATGAAGGGAATAAAGGAACATGCAATGCTAAGGAAATTGGTAGGAACAGTGTGGAGCTAATGTTTGTAGGTCAGCTGATGTAAAATAGAAGATATGAAGTGCATCAAACAAGGTTTGATAATCATGGGCAAAAGTGTACTGCTGAAAAGCAAAAAGTCCAAATATCTTAGTACATATTTGGAAAACTAAAAAGAAGTATGTTAAGACGTAGTTAAAGCAAGAGTTAAAACCTTATGGCCAAAGTTTCAAGAGATGTCTGGAGTGATAGTTTACAGGAAAATACCATAAAAATGCTGAATCTCTTTAAACAGGTATTGAATCCATGCATAATAAGAGGTGCATTACAGTTGTAAGGCCAGGCCTCCAATTCTTTTTCTCCAGACTGGATACAGAAAAATGCTGTTTGTTTTAAAATGAGTGGGCATTCTTTGTCATTGCATGACAGAGATGGCAGCACTGTACGACAGACAGAACCTCTAGTGCCACCTGCAAGAATGAGAATTGTTTTCGATACTTAAAATGGCAATGTTTTTATTACATGCCCGGTGTGTAATCATTCGTGGTATAACACCAATTGAAATCCATTGCCAGTTCAGTTGAAGGAGACTTGTGGTGATGGAGTCATGGATGTGTCGAAAGTGCATTCATGGGTGCGACAGTTTAAAGAAGGCAAAACATCATGACATGAACATGACAATGAACCAAAACAATCTCGGCCTCGCACACCGACAGCATCACAGCAATTTTCCAGTGGTCAAAACATGACTCCTAAAGAAGCCTTCACCGAGGCCATAGAATCATGGCATCGACGTTGCGAAAAATGTGTACGGCTGCAGGGAGATTATGTCGAGAAGTAACACAAGTTTCATTGTTTTTAAGGTGAATAATAAGTTAGAAAGAAAAGAGGGCTTATAACTTGAATGGACTTTTTATACCTGAAGACTAAAATACAGGAAATGTTTTTGGGCAGTTGGATAGAAGGCTATTTGATTTCATCAATTGGTTGACCGCTCCAGTCATCATGGACATTGGCTATCCATCGATGGAACTTGGTCGGGGCGTTATATGGAAATCACCCATTGACAGCATAGAAGGATCTCGATCGGACTATTTTCTATCCTGTACATCTAAATTCACGTAATACCCTGCAAGCTACCTCTGGGTTGTGTGGCAGGAGGTGATTGTAAATCACTCATGCCCTACTACTGACGGATTTTATTACTGATTTTTATTTGTTTACGGTTTGTTTGGACCGCTGCGACCCAAAGAAGCAGTGAAGGGGTATTGCAACATTTATTATTTGTTACACGTTTCAGAAAAGTTGCATGAGAAGCCGGAGTGGCTGCTGTGGCACGGAAGATCACAGCAACACTGCGATCAAAAAACCGAGTTCCTCTCCGTTTCCCTCGTGTCTTCCAAACTTTTGTCGACGCAAACAAATAAAGATCAGCAATAAATCCGTCCTAATATTTGACATTTAAGCATTAATTCGTTTTGTTTATGACCATTACTTATTCTAGTAATTAGGTCGTTCATACAGTAAAGATGAACTTGAAGATTGGGCAAACTTTGATTGATAGAGAGAAAAAAAAGTTTTATATTTTATACAACTTCCTTTTTTAACATAATAAGAATAAGAGTTGTCAAACGAATTAATAAAGAATAAATCCTAGTATTTTTAAAGTTTGGTGATATTAAGTATCACTATTGTGCTTTTATAGAGATTTAAAGTTTTGGATTTGCACCGGAAGACGAAAAAGTGGGCTTGCTTTGGAGATGCACTTTATTCGTTTATGCCCGAATCACATTTCAAGAAAAAGATATACACATTTCTGTCTCGTACCGTACAACGCAGCTTAAAAAATGCTAAAATTTTGTATCAATCAGGATGAGATTGATTGGTCCGTTTTCTTGTAACTGAAGTTTAAACTCGAGTATCCATAGTTTTTATTCCGTAGTAAATTACATTCCTAACTACGATTGCATGTTAAAACGACCCAGGCAAGCAATCCAATGTAGCATGCAGTTCTCCTTAAGAGCCTACGTCTCGAGGTACCTCGCGTCGATGACTACTATAATTATCTCTAATGGTTCGCGAAAAAAAATGCAATTAAAATCTCGCCGTTCGGGTGTACATTTCCCTGATTTTATTTTAGCGACCTGAGAGTCATCCAAAGTACCTGTGCCTTTTCATTATATACTTCACTTTCACCGGTGAATAAGTCTTGACTGCAATTTTCTCGGCTGTTTGAACACACATTCTGTCCTGCGATCACCGTCCGAGTTGTACCGGGATCCCGTGATGGAATTCACGGGATTGCTACTGGAAGGAACCGGTTGCACATGACGGGCGCTCTACTGAAATTACAAAATCCGAAAATAATTTTTTAGGTGGGCGATGGCTGACGATTTTAACCGGTATCGATTATCTGAGCTCCGAATGTGGCTGCTCTCGGCAATCAAGCGAGAAAACGAACAGAGGTGAATCTTCCCGGCGGATGGAAATAATACATGGCACCCACCGTCCCGGAGAACAATGTTGACGCTAGGGCAACTCACGCTTACAAATCGTCTTCGCAGTTTCTAAAACCATGGATTAAATTGGAGGTCGGAAAGATGGAGGAGGCAAAGTGCGTATTCGCCTCAATTGCACATTCGTGTCTCAATTGCGTGTGAGATTGTATTCAAATTTGATACGAGGCATAATAATTAATTAAAATAAAATAGTAATCGTAGTCCCCTCAAAATGAAAGTTTAATGAGAAATTTGCAACTGAAACGGACGACAGGGACTTTTTGTGTATAAAGGCATTTGGGTCAATTAGTTTTTTGTACTTTAAGGATTTTTCTGCTGTCTCAATTCGTCACAGCTTCCATACAAAAGGTCATGGACTTTTATCTGTTCAATGGATGTCTAGTTAAATTTTTGTATACATAAAGGTATTTATTTTTTATATTATTGCTTATTTTATTTTTTACCTTATTTTATCCTCTCTTGGTCATTTGGCACAAGATAGATCTTCACGAGCTTCTATTTAAAAAATCATTCCAACCAAGTTATAAAAATAATTTTGTTTTCTACTATTAAACTCCATTTTTCCACAAGGTGTGACATGTTGTGCACCCTTCAGATTGATCCAAGGGAGACATTTGCACTACCTGCACTTCCCCAGTTCCGAAGCTAAACCGTGCACATTCATAAACCGTACCAAGCCATCAAATTATTTATCAAATAATCTCCCCTTGGACAATCGAATAAATGCGTCGTGTACGCATCTCGTCTTTGTCAAACCACGCCAAGCCTTCAAACACTCAACTGCAATCTTTTCCTCCTATGAAAACAATTTCCCTATTTAACCTGATCATATAGACACACTCCATCACCTCTTTTCCTCTTCATCACCTTCCCCTACAAACGTTAAGCGCATCGACCTCCGTGTATCAGCCTGCCTTCTAAGAAGTTTGCTTTCCCAAACATCGCCTTTAAAAAATTTGCCTTTAAAAGTGGGCGAAATATGTGTTATTAATCTAAGAAATAGGTTGAGTAAGAAATAGGCTTATGGATCGTTTCCACTACATCGAACCTGACTCTAAAACGTTTATGTGTTATTAAGATGAAATCGGTTTTTCTGGAATATTAAATTAGTTTGGAGAGGTAAGTAGACATTAATTTCTTGGTGATTTACTTGTTGGTTGCATGCCTCATCCCGCATATAATTTTTACATTCCTGTCTAATTTCTGTTTTTTGCGTTTAAAACTATTGAAAATATTTGGTCGTCGCAATCACAAAGACCCACCGTTGAGTGGCAATCCAGTCCAGATTTCATCCATTACCTACGTTTTCCCGACGTGGCGTTAATTCAAGTTCCTCCCGTGCTACATCGCCATAATATAGGATTTGGGTAAAAAATGAAACGGATTTAAAAAAAAAATATATATATATATATCCCAAGGCTCTCAGATTGCGGGCTTACGTCACAAGGGCCATCTTAAATTTCCCACTGCTTATGCATCTCAAAATAATATAAATTCACAGAAAATTCCTGATTTCGGATATATATATCTCTTCCTAAAATGAAAGATTAGAGTAATCGGAGTATTCGGCAACGAGCAGCAGAAAATTTAAGTATTTCTGCAATTTCGTTTGCAAGCACAATCACAGAATTATTATTTGATTTATAATTCCGAAAGGTGTAAAAAAACACAATTACCGCAAAATCATCCACAAGGGAGCACATGCATACATATAAACACTCAACGGAAGACGCTGAGGAGCGCACAAAATATATTAAATAGTTTTATAGGTTGAGACACAACAAAGGACACTTACAGGTATTTTTTTGGCGTTTCGGCAGAACATCTGCCTTCTTCTGAGTTATAAATGAAAAATGATACATATACATACAAACATAAAATACATTTTAATATAATTTTTATAAACTAGGCAAAAAATAATACTTCCAAATACTTGAATATATGAAGAAACCAGGTAAGTAAGGACTACATGCAGCCCGAGTAAATTCTACAATTCTAATTATCCCGTGAGAATAATAGCTTACCTATTAAATAAAAGAGAGTTTATAAAGTATTTTGCACATTCTTTAAACGAACTTAAATCCCATAGCTACAATATCATCGTCTGAGAAAAATGGATTTTGTATTTCATTTGTACTCGCTGGTTTCTCCAATTCCCTGTCAAGGAAAGTTCCAATAGATAGGTTGTTTGAAATCTCCTTAATCTTTCTTTAACTCGAATCCAAAGAAGGATTCTTTTTTTACACAATTGTTTGACACATGCATTCAATCCATGGGTGCAGAAAATTAAAATGTCCTTCCAACCATCCAACGACATTTTACGAAAATATGCCAGCATATTCACAAGATGGAAAACTGATTCCCCCACCACACCTTATGCATAATTCACGAGGACTTGACCCTGTTGATGATATATCCCCTTGTCCTGAAATTTCCATAATATTTAAAACCTTAAAAGCTTTAAAAATGAGGTTTTTCTACGGGAAACCCATAATTAAAGTTTTTCCCATGTGCATGTTCCCAAAATGGGCACATATCGGTTTTAAATCCTGATTAATGGAAAAATTTTTACTGCCCCGAGCTTTTAAGTCAGTAACGAGAAGTTATGATATAGTTTACTTAATTTCAGAAAGTATAAATTCCATCTTTAACTTTTCGTTGGAAACGACCTGATTTCGAATACTGTCTTATTACAAAACCCTACAAAAATTACTAAAAGACGAGATTTATCTGCAGTGGAAGTTTCATAAAACATGGAAAAATTCCTAATAATTAAATAACATTTCCACGTTATTATCGGAAAATTATCTCCAGTGACCAGTTTAATGGCTCAATGACAATTAATTTAACTGCTCAATTAAAGGGGACATACATATTTCTTCAAAGATAATTTAATGTACTACTTATGCTAAAACCGTTGAACATGACGATGGTTGAAATTCCTCATTTGCGGTGAGCCGTTATATTATATAACCGCTACAATATGCGAGAAAACAAGAACCAAATAAAATGAAAGAAAGCAAAACTTATACAATTTTAATTTCATCACAACAATATTTCAGTTACACAAAAGTTTCCGAAATGGAAAAACGTCAAGGTTATTTTCCGAATGTCATTAGACTAATTTTTCAAGATTTAGTATGTTTCAAATTAAATTTATGAATATCGTTATAAATTCCGCGATCGAGTGGTCCCGAGAACTGAGCATGTCGTTAGAAAATAAAATCAAGTTCTAAGCGAGAATAGGTATAATTTCAGTCATTCAAATTATAATTAGTACAACAATTTAGTATACCCTTTATTCACGAAAAAAATAATCTTCCAGCGATTGAAGAGATGTGTCACTCAATATTTTTTATTAATTCATATGTAACAATTATTTGCATAAAATTTATTATTCTTTTATTTCTGTGATAATAGAAAATTATTTCGACTTAACTTACATTCTCACGGAGATGTATCATATTGATAATTTCTTTTTACTCTTCTTTCACTTTAGGAAATTGTCATGCTACCAACAGTATAGTTAGTATTTATTGAAAAATGATTTCTGTACGAACGAAAGGAAATATTTCCACTTTTAAAGTTTACTTTTACTCTTGCAGGTGGGGACTAACTCGGAGGACGACGATCGCAGAGTTACGAGTCGATGGTGGCGCCGTTGTTGTAGTTGAGGGGTAACGGCGCTTCGGTTCCTATCGGAATGACGCCGCCGCTGCCTGCACCCCTAATCGCATCTAAACACTTAAAGTGGTTCTTGAACTATCGCCACCACAGGAGCGCAGGGTGAGTGACGCTGGTTCCTCGGTGGTCTCCTTGGTTATGTGGCGACACGTCTTAAATGACGAAGTGAGGCCGAAACACGTCTGGGGACGAGGGTGGGTGAATCATCAACCGTCGACGTCCCCGGCGAGTGAAAATATTTAGTCACCTTCCCCTCCGGTCGGAGCGCCGCCTCCCTCGCTCTTCCTCTCGACCCATCATTCCCACCTCTCTCCGTCTCTCTCTCTCTCCTTCTCTCAGGTGGAAGAGGAGTATCCG
>WURS02471816.1:0-13002 GCA_011762765.2 Rhinocypha anisoptera | reverse complement strand
AAAGAGGAATTCAAATATTTAATTAACAATAGAGAAAATATATAATTTACGATATGGACATAGAATATTAATAAAGCCACTTGACTGTGGGATGGGGTAACAATAAAAAAGGGGGTATTATATAGTACATGGCAGCCATATTGGTTATTTTGGTTTACGTTGGAAGTGGTTGCCAACAGAGGGCTGACTATCGTTAAACCGGGTGTAAAGAAGTGGTCTCAATAAATCTTAAACTATCTGCAAAAGTACATGTTATTAACTTAGTACCCTAGCAGATATGGATACAACATAAGTACTGTAGTAACTTCCGATACTTCAAAACAAAATCAATCATTTTTTTATATTGGACAATTGTTCTATATCTGTTCTGGACTCTCTCTGTGCTCTATAACCAATTTAGTCTATTTTTAATAAAGTTTACAGTCATAATAGTATTTTGCCAAACAAGATGTCCCTTACTCTTGTATCAAAATATTTCCTGGCTGGATTAGGTCAAAAACCAAGAAAAAATTATTGCTGTTTAGCCTGTTCAGCATATAATCACCAGTCATAAAATCCTGGTCCACCAATAAAATGACATTTTTCATTTAAACTTTTGTCAATATCTTACATTTTGAGTTTCTCAGCTCCTCTCGTAAACTGCTCCCCTATCATCATTCCTCGGTCACCCCATTCTCAAAATACAATTTTTCTATTTGCTTACATTTATTATAATGAAATAGCAATTATTCCATATTATCAATCAAAAGCAAGATTTAAAAAATGATGGCAATTCTTTATAAATATGAATTCCCAATTTCTTATTCAATTTCCAATTCCAAATTTATTCAGATAAATTTTCAAGCTCTTTCCAAAAAATGGTCTAACATATTTCTTTAATTTATAACAAAACCCCTTCAAAACCAAAGGTCTTACCTAATAGACAGCTAAAGGTAAACTCATTACAAATCTTTTACACAAGTGGATGAGTATTTTGAATTAGCATTATCATATGAAGTTTTGTAACTTTCCATTGGGTTTGTGTGTGTCAATTGTGCAAATACATTATTGGAATCAAATGAATAATTATTTATATTTTTCTGACACTTCTTTTAATCACTGCATATTTTTTTAGTTTGTTACTTACTCTCTGGCTGTGTTCTTTAATGAGCTTTGACCAACAGAACAATGAAGTTATTATTTTTATAGGTTTTTTTATATGTACACCAAGCAAAGATATAACCAACAGAATGACACACTTCTTCACACCTTCTCAAAAATGGTGTAGATATAAAATCTCACTGATTATGGTATTTAGTAATCAAGTAATATAGTAAAAGCCACATTTTTTTCCTTAGAGAAAGTTTTAGGGATATCCTGTGTAATTTTTTCTCCAACTCCAACATTTGCAAGCAATGGATATAGCATATCCCATTCTGAGTGGGGTGTCTTGGCCTAATTGCAACAACGTGGGATACCTCTTTGCTGTAACATTAGCTGCTCTAATAATTGGTCATTTCATGGATCCATAGCAAAGGCCACTTGTATCTGTACAACTTCATCATTGTATTCTGTGAATTAACAATTTAAGAAACAGTCTCAGGTGTCAGAAAAAGGTCTCAGGTTTAACTTAATGGAAATCCTTCATAGTTAGAGAAGCATAAACAAAACATTTTCCACTTATAAATTAATTATTCACAAAACTTGTTTTTTCACATCAGGTGATGATGTTATAACACAATGAAACAATGTTAGTGGATAAAAATACATATAAGTTCTTAAATTTATTTTAAATATCATCTCCATCTTGTTTAAAGTAAGTACAGGTTTCCCTTTTCCAACACAGTTTTGTCTACCTTGGCCCTTGGTTATCCTCAGCCCACATTGTGAGTACTGCCTTTTTCAATCGTGGGCATTTCCCTTGCATATGTGTGGTTTTGACCAACCATTTAAGATTGTGTCAATTAAGTCAATATTTTGTCTTGTTCATAGGTAATGTATGCACTGCATTGAAGAGAATGTTTATTTCGAACTAAGCATTATCATTGCCCATTAATTATAAAACAATATTATATAGGAAACCTGCTAACTTGAACTTACCCACCCAACAACTCCTTCCAATGCCCCCCCCCTTCCTCCACTTTTACACAACACCCATCACCCTAACTAAACAAAGAACCTCTACCAGCAACACCACCATACCCTGAATCCCTTTTCACACCCCCACACTTTCACCACCCTCCACCTCTCCCCCCCATAATTGGCTTTTGTTCTTTTTCTTTAATTCCAGTAATTCTCCTCTATCCTGAACACACCCTATCTGTCTCCATGTTTATATAGTTGTGTTTACCCTGTGTCAACTAAGTACCTAACGATGCTGACGAACGAAACTGCTCCAACATGCAATGCTACGATATTTGTGCTCAAAATAGGGAAGGAGAGGAAAATTTGTTAAGATAGGGATGTACATGGACTAAACAAGGGGATTTAGTTTCACATCTCAACGAATATTCCTACTTGAATAATTCCTTGGCAGTGTCTGTTAGCGAAAGTCCTCATCCTCTTGAACATTTAAAAATCTTTGTGACTGAAGATATTACTAGGATGGTATGTGATTACAGAAATTGCTATGAGTTTCGTATGAACAATGTTCAAGTCAGTGTACAAGAAATGTATACTTTCTTTGGCATATTGTATCTCAGCGGGTATGGCTCAGAGGCATGGGAGCAACAGGAACAGTTTGCCCAAATTGCACAGAATGCTGTCCACTTCCTGAAAAAAGGTGATGCAGGAGTGTGATAGGGGAAAATATGAATCATGTTTTGATGCCAGAAATAAAACCATTGCCATCATGTGGAAGGATAATAATCTTGTTACAATGTTATCAAACACTTATGGAGTTCAACCTCTGCAAGAGACCAAGCATTACTACTCAACAATAGAGAGAAAACGTATTATGATCCAACAACCATTTACAGTTTCACAATATAATCAGAATATGGGTGGTGTGAACTTTATGGACAACAATGTTTCTAACTATGCCATTAACATTCGTGGAAAAAAGTGGTACACACCTAGTGTTTTGGATTCTTGATGTTGCAATTAATAATGCATGGATACCAGCGTCTTGCCTTCGACAACCTCACCTTCTGAAGGCAAGTATCACAAGCCTTACTTCAGAAGTATGGGGCTACAGCAAAGCATATGGGATCCACAAAGAGTAAACCTCTACGACTTGACCATGGTGGCTATCTAATTGTTTTGACAGATTCACAAAGCAGATGTGCTGTTTGTCATAGTTTGTGATTTTTAAAATTTTATAATTTCTTATATTTGTCTTACTTGTACATTAGTCTTACGTTTGGTTTCTCCAATTTGAGCAGTATATGCATTTTGATACTGCTCGGACAAAAATGGTCAAAAGAATAAATATATTATGTTCAATGCAGGGAATTTTAAAAGTAAACTTCTCAAAACATTTCTTCTTCAAGCAAGTTGATTAAATATAAGTTTTGACAAAAAAATGGATATGTAATTATGGTAAAAAATAAATATGACATTGTGAAATTTGCATTATTATCATTTTAATTGCTATTGTAACCTGTTTTTTATTATGTCAAATTCCTAATATTGTAGTCTGAAATTTAAATGATCAAAAATTGAAAAGAAGCCCATGAAATACCAAGCACTTAGTTATTATGGATAGTCCACTTCATGTCTAGTGAGTTGCTTTCGACCCAGTGTATCACTCTGAAGTAGAGAGCTATAGAATTTATTTTTGAGGGTGATCTAGTACCATTTTCACTAAGTTGTAGCAAAAATTAACAAAATAAAGAAAAAATTTGTCTGGGCATAAATAGGTTAAAAATATATTTAGGTGAAAATTTTAAATGACAATAAGAATTGAGTAAGCAACCTTAAAATGTGACATGGTTAAGATTACCTAGTCAATATGTTAGCAACAGCATTGAAACCATTAATAACTGTTCTGAAATCAAGCATTTACCAAATGGTCTTATACTTTGATGTAATGGATGCCCCTGTAATCTTATATCTACAACATTTTTGTATAAACGTAAAGAAAAACCTTGCTCATGATTTATTGAATGCTGCAGCCCAAACACTTTACTAAAGCTGCATAGGATACACTATTCCACAGAATATACTATTCATCATGGTATAAATTCTTTTTATTGATTGAAAACTTTCATCAATGACTGAACATTAAACATTTTTGGTGTGTTATCTTGGGTGAAACATATAGGTACATGTTTAATTGAAAGATAAACAAACATCAGATTTGAATATTATTTTAAAACATTAAATGTAGGAGAAAAGTATAAAAACAATGGTGAAACATAAAATTCATGAAAACATCTCTGGTTTCCAACTAAGAGATTCCTATTAATGATTCTTTTGGAATCTTAATTCCAAAATCATAAATTCAATTAGGTTGCTGATGACTGTGGTGTTCTCAAGAGGTTATCTGGATCAGTGATATAGAATTTTCTTCTTTTTCCCTAAGTTTGTTTTAAGAAAAAATAAAGATTAATGATGACGAAATTAATTTCTTGAAAAATTTAATTCACCTATTATGGGATCCAAGACCACATATTCTTTATTATACTTCAAATGGGATAACTAGAGTATGAGTCCTGCCATGCAGACATTGGCATTTTCAATGTTTGATTGTACCCTGTGGTCCAATCAAGATTGTTTTATTTTAATGTTTTATTTAATTTTATATTAAGAAGTCATAGTTCTGACTATGACTTCTTTGGGTGCTGATGCTATTGCATATGATCTGAACAGTCAATTTTTTCAAGTGATTCAGATAGTTTTAAGTTACATATATTCAGGATGATTCTATGAATGTGATGAGTCAAGTGAAGTTGGGTTGGAAGATGAAAATTCCCCAAGTATGAGTGGATTTCAAACCCATTCAGTTGTGAGACTTATGGATACTCTAATTTTTAAACAGCCTGGTTATTTTAAAGAAGACAGAAACAATTTACAGTTTGCTGGGAGGTAGAATTAATTCAAAATGTACAAAAAGACTTGTGGAATTTTCTAGAATACAAACAGGCAAAACATCTCCAACATTAGACAGGTTGATAAACACTGATGGGTGTTACCTGCCACTACATACTGGCCTGCATTGGAGTACTTGTATACATGGGAATAAGTATTTCATTTAGCTGAAGGTAGGGATTACCCACAGTGAGGATATTGACTGTGCAATGTTCTTTAAACATATGACACAGTAATTAAATTAAAATTCAAAGTATTTCCATGTCAAAAAAATAATTCAGGAAAAACATCAGGGGGAGGATGGTTTTCAATTTACAATGAAGAATTAGACCTATTCTAGATATAATGGACATTTCCATAAAAAAAAATATAAACAAGGTTTAGTGTTCATAAAGCAAATTTGTAAAGGATGTCATAAAACATTGCATCCAAGGTATTGTATACCTTGGGACACAAGTGGTTAAATTTCATCATAGCAGGGATTTTTTATGGGTAGTTTAGAGCAGGACATGCAGGAGGGGTTAATTGTCATTTAGATGTGTCTCAACAGAATAAAACATCTTTCCTGAAAGCTGAAGTCATTACTTTGTTTTGATCCAAAAGTAGAAATTCCATAAAATGTCTTTTACTCTTAATGGCAACAAATTTAATTACTTAAAGACCCATTCCTCACACAAACATGTCATAAGAGCTTCTAGTAAGGACCTATTCTATTATTCTATTCAACCTATTCTTTAAGGAATTCTTGGGGTTTTTTGAGTTATGTTTCCCCAAGAAACCTGAAACACAATACAATCAGGAAACGTAAGAAAACATGGTTTTCTCCAAAACTAACACAAATGAGATAGTTTCTCTACACAGAACTTGTAAAGTAAATGGTGGCGAACGCAACAAGAAAATGCTATCTGAATTACATAAAGGATATAAATCAGAAATCATTAAAGCTAAAAAAGAAACCAACAGAGAGCATATAATAAACTCAAGTGACAAAGTAGGAGCATTATGGAGAGTCATAAAAGAGGAGACAGACAGTAGTAGCATTTTCTATATACCATTAACACCAGATTCATTTAATAAATCTCTTATTCAAACTGTTGAGGATATAATGTCAACTAGCAAAGTAGATAAAAAGATATCCATGCAGTACATAAGAAACCTCTCAGTGAACAAGTACCACTTTTGCTGGAATTGGATCGCCCCATTGGAAATCATAAAAACAATAAAAGAATTTAAAAATTCCAACAGTAAAGATGTATATGACCTCTCAAATATTCTCATAAAGAGTCTTAATGAATTCATTGCAGAACCTCTCTCAATTGTATACATGTAATACCTGTCTTCAATCCGGTGTTTTTCTGACTGCTTTAAAACATTCAAGAATTATTCCAATATACAAGAAAAGTCCCAAAGATAACCTCAGAACTATCCCCATTCTCAATTATCCTTATTTAAGGAAAAAATTTGAAGCTATAATTAAATCTCAGTCATACTCCTTTGAAAATAAGCACCTTTTTACCCCCTCTCAGTATGGTTTTTGCACTGGCAAAACTACCACTCAGGCCCTAGAATTGGTCACTAATAGTATCATAAACTCCTTTGAAAATCAATCCAGTCTCCTGCTGACAATGTGTGATCTTTCCAAGGCCTTTGACTGTATCCATCATCCAATACTATTGAAAAAGTTTGAATGTTATGGAATTTTAGGGCTGGAACTTGCTCTCCTTAAGTCTTACATCTCTGAAAGAACACAATGTGTTGCATTGAATGGCTAGAAATCTTCTACCCTCTCAATTCAATATGGAGTACCTCAGAGCTCTGTTCTGGGACCTCTATTTTTCTTAATAATGATCAATGACCTTTCCAATAATATCCTGACTGACTCTGTTCTCTATGCAGATGATACAACACTTCTTTATCATTGCCCAAACCTCACAGAGGCCCCTGTTAAGCTAGAGGACAACCTAAAAACTGCCAAAGAATGGTTTAGCATAAATGGTTTCCAACTCAATATTGAAAAAAACTCAACATTTAATTTTAACGTTAAAAGCACCAACAAAAGAGGTTCAATCAGCTAAGCTGTTAGGTTTTCACCTTGACACAAGACTCAGCTGGACATCCCATACAACAGCAACAACATGCAAAAAACTCTCTAAATCCCTATATCTCTTGTGAAAGCTAACAATGCTAATTCCATTGACACATTTAATGTCTATATATTATGCCCTCTTCCACAGCCATCTCAACTATGGTCTTGAAATCTGGGGACATGCATCTGATGTTAAATCAATTTTTATTCTTCAAAAAATGACTGTGTGAATAATAACTCAGTCCTCTACCTCACAACACTGTAGACACCTATTTATAAAACTACAAATATTGACTGTCTATAGCTTGTATATACGTATATAAAATACTACTACATATTAAACAAAATCTAAATTCTTTTGAGAAAAGATCTGATTAACATGATCACAATATAAGGACAAAACATTCCCTCTCCATTAACCAAAAACTCCATTACTAACATGGGAATAAAATTAAGTAACCATTTACCTGCAACAGGAAGAGTATGCACTTTAGAAAAATTTAAATCGGTTATACACTCCTAGTTGGTAGCAAAAGCATTATATTCCATTGAAGAATATTTTAGCTGCCCTACCATGGATATTGTATTTTGACAATATGTGCAATATATCTGTATGCTGTAATATACGCTTGTATGTATGCCTGTACTGTTTCTGATATCTGACGAGGTCAATTGTTCATGTAAACTTAAAGACCAATAAATTATTATTATTAGATCATATATCTTTTGTTTTTCTAATTACTATGTTTCCTTGCAGTGTTCTCAAACCCATTTTTCTCTTAACTTTGTCAGGTTCTCTCCATAATTTATTATTTAATCTTTTATATATTCCCTTTCCTTCCTCTGTCTCCACCACCTTCATTTTCCTCCTTTCCTCCAATTCATTCAACATTTTCTGTTTGGCCCACCCTTTTGCTATTTTCTTCTTTACATCATTACTAATCTTTTAAGCTGTCTCTTTTACACCCGAACTTTTTATAACTTTTTGGATTTGTAAAGCTATTCCTATGTTTCTATTGAACTAATAAATAGTCAATTTGATGTCTTTCCTTTTCTTTTAAGTACAGGTGTATCTCCTTTTATGTATGGTAGTACCAACTACCATATTATTCTCTCTACAGAAGTCTACCACCCCTCGTCCTACTTCGTTTCTATCTCATAATCCAAATTTTCCCTCAGTTTTTCCATTCTCTCCCTCACCAACAACTGTGTTCCAGTCTCCCATGGTTATTTTACTGGCATTTCTTTTCTCCTTTTCGGCTGTTTCTCTTGTCTTTTCATAACAAGCCTCAATTCCTTCATCTGAGTGCTAGCTATTAGGCAACTTGGGTGATTACCAAGTCTTTCTTGGTACTTCTTAATCTTAGCATAATTATCCTTCCATTTATATTGTTTACCTTTCATCCTTCTTCCTAGCATTATTGCTACTCTGTATCTTATGTTTCTTTCCTCACCTGAATACAAAATTCTATAATCTTGATTTTCTGTTTTACCACATCTTCCCCATTTCACTTCACTCATCCCTAAAATGTTCAGGTTGTTCTTCCTCATTTTCTGCTTTGCGTTTTCCAATTTTCTAGCTTTTGGTAGCATTAGTACAATTTTTTTTTTAATAGTACACTTTTATTATTTTATTACAGTATTATTACTACAATCCTTTATTTCTCTTTCTGGGTTCTCTACCTGTTCCTCCTTACCTTTTGATAACTATCATCTACCTGATAACAAACATAAATTAGGATGACAGGTAGGATTTATGATGGCAGGTACTATTAAATTAACTCATCCATATACTTATTAATCATTACTACTCATTACTACTACTACTACTAATCATTACTCATTTCTAGCTGCACTATCGGTAGGTTTCGCAAGTTTTTCACGCTCCCCTTCATGTGTGGGGTTTTCCTGCAGTGGGTTTTTTTTCATTAAAGGACTACAAAAATAGCCTTAATTTTTTCCCATAGCTGTCAATATACTTCTTTAAACATTAGTCAATATTCTACTCTGTATTCTGTCATCTGTATTGTATATGTATGTAATTATAATTAAGTATGCAACTGTGACATGGGGTTAGGTGGAAGAGGAGACTCTATAGTCTCAATCTCGCCCCAAAAAAATAAAGACAATCTATCTATCTCTCTACCTCGCCCACTCCACAAATTTCACCTCTCTCGCGAGAGTAAGCGGTGGCTGACGGAACCGGCCGAAATCTCACGTGCCAAGTCATTGGAAAAGGACTATAGTTTAACGGAGAAGAGGTAAACCAGGATACGGCGAGCGGTGTTATGAGGTTGGGTTTTGATGGAAGCGGCAGTGTGGTAGAAGCTGGCATGAAAAAAGTATGGACGCCGTGAGCAAAGGAATCTCCGAAGTAGGTTAAAAAACATTTAAAATAACAGTGACAACTATAAAAGTGAAATACGTATATTGCGTACATTTTTCATGCCGACTGTTTAACCAGTGGGTGAAAAATGTATCAAAGTGGAAGGAATCCTCCGAGCAATGAGAATTTTTCAAATCTTAGCTGACAATTATTTCTTTTGATGCCTGAAAATTCCATGAGTTCGCATCCAATATCAATGGTGTTATAGAGAGAGTCGTTAGTGAAAATGTGCTTTCCTGATGGCATACAGAACGTTCACTAATGAATGCTGCACTCCGAATAATTAATTTCCAAAGGAGAGAGCACGAAGAGAGTGTTACTCCTCACGCCAAAGGATTAGTAATTTTCGAGATCGCCCCCCTCGAAAAATCTGCGTTGCTTTAACTGCCCAACTCCCTCCCCACTCCATCCGCTTTCCAGCTTTAGAAACTTCTCGAAAGTAATAATCATAAGTTTTCGCTTATCGTCATTCATCTTTTCCTTAGCTCTTTCCTTAAGACTCGCCAGATTTCATATTTTTTTTCATTTTTTCCACCCCGCGCGAAAGGGAACACCCAAGAAACTCCCTCTCGGCCCACACTGCCTTGAAAAATTTTCTTCTCCCCCCCCCCATCAAACTTGGGATCAAACAAATCTCGGTATAAACCCCAACTAAAAAATATGCGGATCGGGAGTTTAAATTTTATAACTCAAGGGGGGAAAAATCCATCCTCACCTTATGCCTCGGAATAATATTGAGCTCAATCTTTTTTGGCTATTTTAGTCATTCTGGCATTCCAATATTTTCTGCTCATTCGACAACTTGGTTATTTTCCACCGAGGGAAGTAGAGCCTTTCTTAATCCCAAATGAAATAGACTTTACCTGACGCTCATGCTGCAAAGTGCTAGAGAAGATTAATTCAACATGGGTGATTTTAGGTCACATCCTTTTTATCCTCCGGGGTTTCGCGATTGGATTCTATTTACATGTTTTCATCACAAAAGTGTCAAGTTATTACTATGTCGGAACATATCTATGCGTCCATCTATAAGGAGGTGCCTCTTGCATCACGGTTAATACCACGACATATCCACTTGCTTAGATATCTATTAGGTTAGGCAGGGATTAGGTAGGGATTAGATTTATGCTCGAAAGTTTTAAGATATATGAGTCAAGGGGCAAAAATATATATTTTCAGTATCCAGAAAACTATTGAAGATGAAAATTATAGTATTATTTTAACATTGACAGAAAGCTTTCACACATTACGAGGTGCATTCAAGTTAATAAGTCCTCCGATTTTTTTCTAACTAATTATGTAGCTAAAAAAACAATGAAACTTGTATTTATTTTCGACGTAATCTCCCTGCAGCCGTATACTTTTTTGTCAACGTCGACGCCATGATTCTATGGCCGCGGTGAAGGCTTCTTTAGGAGTCTGTTTTGACCACCGAAAAATCGCCGTGACGCTGTCGGTGTACGAGGCCGAGATTGTTTTGGATCAGTTGTCACATGACGTTCCGCCTTCTTTAAACTGCCGCACCCATCAACGCACCTTCAACACATCCATGACTCCATCACCACACGTCTCCTTCAACTGGCGATGAATTTCAATCGGTGTCACAACACGAATGATTACACGCTGGTCATGTAACGAAAAATTCGCCATTTTAAGTATCAAAAACAGTTCTCATTCTCGCGGATACCGTTAGAGGTTCTGTCTGTCGTACAGAGCTGACATTTGTGTCATTGAGAAAAAGTGCCCGCTCATTTCAAAACAAATAGCATGTTTCTGGCTGTTTCCAGTCCGGAGAAAAGAATTTGGAGGCCTTACAACTTTAGTGCACCTCCTATTTAAAATGTTATCTTGATTAAAGAATGTTGCATAATTTTAAAATAGGAAAAAACTGAAATGACAGAAGAAAGATTTGATGCTTTCCCGACGTATTAATGAATTAATCTCGGGTTTTTCACCGGGTGTATTTATTGCAGCCAACGTTTTGCTTTCCACCTCAATGTTAATCGCTTTAAGGTTTTCAGAAACGATTATCGAGTCCGGAATCGAAACATTAGCTGCAATGGACACACTCACCCGGTAGAAGACCAAAGAAGAATTTACTCATGAAATGACAGAAGTTCCATATTGTAAAATAGCAACAATAGAATCCAAAAGATAATTAGTGTCAGGTACATTCAATCAGTTTACAGACTAGCCATTATTTTCAGTTTCTCAAGATGAACTTGTGACTAACGTTCAACTAGTAGATTATTTTCTTTAGTTACAAAATAGGTCATCGTGACAGGATGTCAATCTGAAGATATATTTGTACAAGCATTTAGGGCTATATGCCTTCAGAACCACTTTCTCTTCTAAATCATTAATGGAAGTTCTTCTATTTTTATATGAATCTAAGACAACATTATCACAGAAAATTATAACTTTTTAATAAGAAATTTTTTTTTTAATAGTAAATGTATTGTCGTAAAAGGGTCATATGATAGAATAATCCAAATAAGTTCTCAGTATTTGCTCTGAAATATGAAATAGAATGGAAAAATTACTATTCATAGATAAATTTTAAGTGCTTTATCCAAATAACTTATAAACATTTTAAAGTAGTCAGTTTGAACCATTGTGTAAATCCACCGAATTAATGATAAATATTGGAACTGGCACAACATGGAATTGAATATAATATTCTGAATAATGGATGAAAATAAATTGACAAAGTCTAATGTGATATGTTCCATAGTTACTCTGGTGGTTAATATTATGATGAAATAAAATATCCAATGCTCACGTTATTCCCTGATGCCTTTACTGTGAAATGAGTTTTTTTTATCAAATCTCGTAAAATAAAAATCATGATACGTCATTATAGTTAACGATAGTTAAAACTTGGTGGCAATTACATAATTTTGGAGTTGTAAATTTTTATAAAAACATTATTATAGAAGAAAAAATAATGGTAGATTATACTAATTTTTGATGATTTTTTCGCTTCCCATTTATATCTCTATTTTGTTGTTTTATTGTTGTTGATGTAGTGTACAAATAGTTAAAAATTTTGTTTGGTGGTTAGTCCGATTGTTGAGTGACATGTGGGGGATTGTTTGGTGATAAATGGGACATAAAAGACGTAAATTTGGAATGCGGTGGTTTTGTGGTTTACTCCCAAGGGGGAGAATGGCTCGAAAAGATTCTGACGTTACACCACACTGCAGGACTCTAATTACTGAAAATTCAATAAAAGGCGGGAAATTGGTGCACTGAACCAACGGATTGAAGGAAAACAAAAATATGAGAGAAAAAAAAATAAAATATCGAAGGAAATTGTTACCATATTTCGTGTTGAAAACAATATTATTTGGATGATGTTCACCAGGGAAACAATCAGGGAGCTTTTTGAAGGAGTTACACGTACTCTATATATATATATATATATATATATTTTTATGAGTTTTTCCGCCAACTACGCCTCGAGAAAGACCGTTGCGCGGTCGAAATTATTGGAAAAAACTTGTGAGTGTTATTTTTC
>WURS02471805.1:0-13003 GCA_011762765.2 Rhinocypha anisoptera | reverse complement strand
GAGAGAGAGAGAGAGAGAGAGAGAGAGAGAGAGAGAGAGAGAGAGAGAGAGAGAGAGAGAGAGAGAGAGAGTGTGAGTGAGAGAGAGAGAGAGAGAGAGAGAGAGAGAGAGAGAGAGAGAGAGAGAGAGAGAGAGAGAGAGAGAGGGTCATTTCATGTCAGCACGAGTAGCAAACATCAACCTGCTCAGTCTTGCTGATGAGAGTGAAATTGGGTGAGAAGACAAACAAGCTCATCACTTAGCTCTCTCTCTCTCTCTCTTTCTTTCTCTTTCTCTCTCAGTGTGTGTGCATCACACCCACACATATTAATCACCGAGTGCCGTGTTGCATAGTGGCATTCAAAAAAACAAGCAAAAAAAACAAAGTGACTTAAGTGAAGCATGGTGTGAAAAAATATCACCAAAAAATAAGAAAATTTTGGATGGCATATCTCTCTCAATGTCAGTGTCAAATTGCGTAACACACACTGTTCTAATGGAGAAGCACAAAGACAAATCCAACACGATACAATTTCTCGGTCAATGCGCTTTCACAGCAGACAGCAGATCTCCGTCGAGACCAATGGATACAAACTTTTTTGCGCAACAATTAATAGTATTATCAGTCGAACAGTGTTGAAAGTAGAGAGTGATGCCTATACACCAGAGACTTCCCTCAAAATCCGATCAAAACTCTCTCTCTTTATTGTAATTTAAACAAAAAATATTTAAGGAAATTTGGTAATAAAATCAAAATCACACTAATTTTGTGTTTATAGGAAAAATTTCACATGAGAAAAAGAGAAAAAAATGATTTTAATTCACAAGAGAATCCATCAGTGACTCGTTGACCCATTGAACTATTTCACATAGCTCTTATTCCATTACAAATCAAAGACATATACGAAATCGCATTTCGCGAGTTTGTTCAACTTTACGATTTTCACCCACATTTGCATCTTACAGTGAGAAAGAAAGAGAGAGAATATGAATAGGAAAGAATATCATGACAATGTGAAATGGCAGTTCAGTGTGGTGAAAATGGAGATGTGAATCGATCGATTGCTATCGTCGAATCGAGGCAAATTGCTCAGTGCAATGAATATGAATATGACCAGGCTACTTGGCTCTACCACCAATGATGGTGGGTTGGAATTTTCCATGAGGAGATGCTCAAATCGATGCCACTGTTCTCTTCACCCTTCTCCACACTGCCACCGATTATGACCAACCAATGTGTGCCATAAGCAATTTATGGCTCTCTCACAGCTTCCTCTTTCCAATTGCTTCTCCGGCCGGTGCCAATCTCTCTCTCTCTCTCTCTCTCTCTCTCTCTATCTCTCACTCACTCACTCACACACACACACACACACACACACTCTCTCTCTCTCTCTTCACTTTCACGCTCTATAAGGATGATTTTATTGTGAAATAGCAACAAAACAATTACATTTAATTTGCACTTTTAAAATGACTTGAACTCTCAATGGAACAATACAATGCCTATCCAAAGTACCATATTTTATTATTATTTATTTAAAAACCCAAAACTTTGTTCAAACACGAAATAATTGCTTCACATTTTTGAGAAAAAACAATATGAGCTATGTTTTATAAAAATTCAAAAGAAATAAAGTAAGGTTTTGTCATAACACATATTTCGTAATACTATTAGCTAGTAACTAATATATTTCCGAATCATCTGACTTCAAATTTCATAAAATTTTCTTTAGTAATGCATTTTATTTGTGTGCCAAACACAAAATGTAGATCAAATTGCCAGATGATTCATTGTTAAACTCATCCACTTACCGGGATGGTGAATATAGAATGAGAGAGAGAGAGAGAGAGAGAAATTTAGAAATGTGAGCTTGGGTAGGTTTAGAACGGCAATAAGTTACATTTGAATCAACCATTGAGTTGCTATTGTTTGTAAGGAACACAATGCAACTCTAGCGACAATTATCTTGCAAGTATCCATTGTGGGTTTTATTCTTTCTCTATTTATCACTTCCATTGGCTAGAAAGCTATCGGAGTAACCCAAACGGCAGTGTTCTGGCAGTTACATTGTTCTAGGTGCACCGGTGCGAGCCGACAGATTGGAAGTCATGCACATATCACGTGAGCCAAATTCCCTATGTGTGCACAGCTCTTTCCCTATTGATGACCAGTTTTGAACAACTATTACTACAGTTAAGAGCAAATGGTGAGCAGTTATAAACCTACCCTCGCCAGTCAAAGCCTGCTAACGTGATATGTGCATGATGCTTTGTGTTACTCAGTATCATTGTTTAGAGAGCGTCACCAGGGAAAGTCCTTGGAGAAATCAAGCGCACATGGGCTATAGTTATGGATGGATGACGATAGGGCATAGCACAGCTAACTTGACCGAGGGTCAACCGTTCCGGGCCACTGAACACCAACAATCCAAACTTTGGAAGTAAACCAGAATGTAACAAACGCAAACTCGGACACTCATTTTAAAGCAAAATATTTAAAACAATATTGTTCTGTAGCATCGATTGTTACTATTATTATTATTATAAAACTTTGTCTTTCTCTTTGTTCTCTCTCTCCCTCTCTAAGCCTCTAACAAGCCACTGTTATTGGATTCCATGGTTAGAGTGTAAAGTCCAAATAGTGTTTGCCTCGAGTCCGACAATGTTTACCCGAGAGAAACACTGAATTAAATTAGTCTAACGACTTGTGTACTGTCAAGTGCAAAGGAATAGGGAGAAACAAGAGAAAGAGGGGGAGAGAGAGAGAGGAAGCGAGTCAAGAAAACCATTTTAAACTTTCACTTTCGCCCGGCTACGCTTAACTGTCAAAACTCGGTATTTTATAATATTGCAATTGAAATGGGCGTGAACAACAACTAAGGGGAGAGAGAGAGAGAGAGAAGTCAGGCCAGAGTTTGCAATGTTGGAGAGAAGACCGTAAAATAAAGCCGAGTTGACTTAATTTGTCAACGGCAACAAATTGCCAATTGGACTGAAATAAATTGCAAAAGTCATCATGTTCTTTTATTTTGATTACTGGCATCCAATGCAGATGGATTAACACCAAGATGTTTGCGACAATGGTCATTCTTTTATTTGAACGATATTTTACGTTTTTAATTCATTAACAAATAAAATATTAAATTTTTTGAATCTAAAGAAACATAAAAAGCAAATATTTTAAATGTTTTAAGTAAATTTCATTAAGGTAAAAATATTTTATTAATATATTAAAGTATATTTTATATATAATTTTAAATTAAAATCTCTCAAAGTTTGTCTTTTAAAAGCATTTCTTTAAATTAATTTAATTTATCGCATTTAGAATAAAGTTTCTCAAAAAAGTTTTTAGCATCTAAATCTAAATTTTAATAAAATGAGTTCTTGTTTCCGTTATATTTGGTTGTGTTTTATAAATTAGTATATAGAATGGTATAATTAGATCAATTTATATAGATGAAAAATTTGGTTTGCTTGAGAGAATTAATATCTGTGGAAATTTCCTCTCCCCCACTTTTCCCTCGTCTTCCTGTATTGACACATAGTGATGGCGCAATGACAAATTCAAAGCTAAACTCAAATCAGTACTCGTCTGGCACGGTGATGAAACATAAGAATTCAAATAGACACTCGAGGAATCATTGATTGATAATGATGATAATGGTGAAATATAATGGGATGATGAATATTAAATTATCACTTTGTGCATCGAAGCAAGTCATATTAGTGAACACTAGTGCTATCTTTCTATGTGATATTGAGAGAGTGAACAAGTGAGTGAGAGAGTGAGGGAGTGAGAGTATGTGTGTGTGTTTCGAAGAATCAATTCGCAAGAGTGTGACATCAACAAAGTCTAAGTGAGCTCTAGTTCTTGATTTCTGATCAGTGCAATATTTCTTGAGAAATAGAAAGATAGATTGAGAGAGTAAATGAGATAGACAGAGTAAGAGAGAAATTCCATGCTAAAGCAACGTTGTTCACTTGCCACTATCATTATTTTTCCATAAAATAATAAGCTCTAATTGAATAGGCAATGTCAGAATTCAATATCACACCGATGTGCACTCAAGCATCAGTCAGTTTTTTCCTATTTGACTTCAATCCCTAAATTCCAGTTTGAATATATAGTTTTTCACTTTAACCCCTTTACTCTCACAATTTCTTGATAAGAAATTCACCAATGCAAAACGTGCTCATACTCAACCTTCTACAATTTAATTTACGCTTTTATCTTGAAACTCTTGTGTTTAGTATTTGAACATTACAATTCCGTAGGTAAATGCGTGTGAAAAAACAAAGTAGACGTTCCTAAAATTAAAACCTAATGAAGTCTGTGCAAATGAAGCAAACACATTAAAATCAGCTAATTACCCTTTCTCAATTAGTGGTAAGAATAAGTTGTGTCACGATACGACACGAGTGAGAGAGGGGAGAGAGGAAAAGACAGAGAGAAATGCATAAAAAACGTTCGCTGTAGACCAGAGATATCTGGTTGGTTTGGTAAGAAGGAAGCCGAGAACAAGTCGTTGGACAAGACGAACACGGACTGTTTAATTAGCATCTCATTAGCCGTTTGACTGCCAACGATTGTTCGATTTCCTATGCTGGGCCCAGAGACCTTCAATCTACCATCCAGGTACTAGATTAGAGTGAACCAACAAGAGCGATACACAATTAGAATTGGTGCCGAGCACGAAAGAATTTAATCAAGAGGCGTTAGCAAGAAAGAGAACCTGATTGGTTTGGTATCTTCTTGTTCACCGGGACCTGCTTGTTCACTCATTTTAATATTGACAAACTCTTGGTTCTATATACACCGTTGTTATATTAAAATTCCACTTGGTTTTAAAAACTAACACACACAAAAGAAAAGTGAAAAAAGTTGAGCCTAGAAATTTGTAGAGTGATTGTTATGAGCGTGGCCCCAGGGATTCCAAGAAGATGAAAAGTGAGAAGGCCAGATTTAATTGTATGATAACGCAACTTCCATATCTCGTTGCTTTCTTTATGATTCAAGACAAGAAAATAAATACATGTATCAAAGTAGGTTTAGTTTCACTGCCATTATCATTTATACACAGTTTGCAAAAATTTTAAATTAATCTGGTTTTCTCATCAGTTACTTTTCAGTGTAATACCAAAAACTTGAGTTTCTTGATTCAAACAAAATCTGCTAAATATACAAAAAGTGATATTTTGAGTGAAAATTAAGTGATTTTAAAGTGAACATTTAGGAAATAATTAAGAAAGTGATTAATTTGTATGAAAAGCACAAAGAAAAGTGGCGAACAATGTGTTGGTTGAATCTAATCTAGAAGCTCTTTGGTGAGACCCTAGACTGTAGAGCAGCAATATAAGCGCGTTTCATGATGAATGAGAAGAAAAACATGAGAAAGCCAATGTACATGATGAAGAACTCGATGAGAAAGCGCCGTGAGAAGGGGCCCATGGGACCAACCGTGATGCCCACACCACGCTTACTGTGCATTAAACAGTAGAATTTCTCCAGGTGGAGTTTTTGATTAATCACACTCCGATCAAGAAATAATTGCACCGGGTGGAGGTAGCGAGAGGCACTGTGAATTGCACGATTCACTCGGATCGCGGTGGAAAAGCTCAACACTACCCCGAGAAGTTGGGCTAGCCATATTTGATAGAACACGAGTTGATTCGCAAGAGGAACCCGGTAGAAGATGACGTAAGCTACACTGTACGAGTTGAAGCCAATGTTACAGAGGTAAAAGAGAAAAATCATTCGTGAACCGATGTTTATGTTGTATGCGAGAATGTAGTTGGTGAGTCGAATGTGTTCACGCGTGAAGAAGTGCACTTTGGCAGAAAGCCAAAGAGCGGTAGAGTGATGCTTGTGAACGCACTCCACTGAATTGTGCAACAGTCGGTTGAGATCTGAGTAGAACCAAGTAGAGAGACACGAGAAGAGAAACACTATTTGACACTGAAACAAGCTCAACCCAAATGCTTTTAGAATGTTGAACACGTTGAGCGACAAGTCAATGGTAAAAAATATACTAATCAATAGTGAGTGGTAATGTTGGTAAAGCAGTAAGAAGATATATGTCATGAAAAGAGCAAGTAGTGCACTAACTGTAAGCGATCCCAGTGTAAGTACAACATCGACTAGCCAAATTACTAGCACTAATCGTGTGCGAATTCGTTTTGATAGAACACTAAAATATGGCAAAGGTCGAGTAAACTGCACCAGATGATGTGATGACGGATGTTGACCGTTCCAAAGAGTCAACAGAAATTTTTTTGTCAAATTGTAATTCATTAATATATACGAGGTGTTAATTTTATGAGAATTAACAATGTAGTTAAATTGACGGAGAAATGGATTGTCAGACAAGAGATGGCACAAGTTGAGTTCCGAGAGTTCATAAAACTGTTGCCATATGTCATTAGTGACGCAAAAACACACTCGATATTGCTGGTAAACCAGGTAAAATGGAATCGTGGTTAGACTTATCCACATCTCCCAGGTCAAGGTGTCTTGAGCCAGTAAAGCAGCTAGTAAATCGATACTAAAGTATACATTAGACGAGTACTTGAGTGAGTAGACAGTGGCGAGTAGACGAAGAAGTATGAGGGTAGAAATTGCAAAGGTAAAGATGGAGTATTGCAATTTGACCTTGAACGACTGTGCTGCCAGCCAGCGGCATTGTTGCACCCAAGTGGAAAAGGTTTGCCGAGACAAGATATCGATCAGAGCCGACAAATGCACGGTGACACGAGCAAACAAGGAGGTACCAGTGCTGCCGCCAGGTGCACAACACTCCAACCTTCTCCACTGGCGACCATCCATTATGCAATTGACAGTGTTGACAGTGAGCTACCGTCTGTGGATTCAATCGATTCACTTGTCTTTTGCCTCCCTTTCCCGCTCGCCAACTTGACACAACGAGTTCACTAAACTAACAAGAAACACTCACACTTATTGTCAAATATATGTTGAACTTGGCCCACTTTATTGTGAAAAACCACTTTCATAAAAATAGAGTACAAAACGACAAATAAATGACAACAAGTTCACACTAGAGATGACTAGAGAGATGGCCCAGAGGATCAATCTTTAATTTGCACCAATTTGTATATTTCAAACTTATTTTTTTATAATTAATTGGATACTCAATTTGACAACAACAATAAATGTTGTCCTAAATTATGATTTTTTATTTACCCCCAATATAAGATGAGAATATAAATTATAACACCAATGTTTTTTTAAAAATCAGATAACTGTTACTTTGAAAATTATTCAGTTCACTTATGCAAAGACAACATATACTAAAAGCAACTTATAACAATTAAAGTAGGGATCTTAGCTTAATCCAACCCCCGAAAAAACTGCACTTTTCTCCGAAAGTAACTTCATAATTGGTCCTAAAGTGTTGTTTTTCTTCCAATTCGATTTTCAATTGGATTAAGCTGAGATCCCTAATTAAAGTCAAGGCAAATATGATTAAAAGACTAAAAGATTAAATTAAATATGATAAGTGAATTTTCAATGTGAAAATGAGCACAATAAAAAATCAACCAAGTTTGAAGGTTTACCGTGGTAGTTTGTGGAAGTGAATTGTCTCTGATCGCAAATGCCACTCGCCCTACTGTGCTTTTATCAGTTTCACAATCAAACTAAAGCAGAATGTTTGAAGGATGAATCCAACCAGATTGTCCCAGTGGAATTGCCGCTGGATGAGCTCAGCCAGATTGTAGATCTTGGTCTAGAGTCTAGATCAAAGCACCAACTCAATAATAAATCTAATAGTGCTGATAGATCAAGTAGAAAAAAAGTCGACGAACAAGTCTGGCATGGCATGGGAAAGATGGTTATGCTGCCACACAATGAAGGTAATCAAAAGGATATCAATGCCAAACAATATATTGTTTTGCTAAACCAAATGGTACAAAAAGTGAGTCAGATAGGCATTGGAGAAAAAACGAAAGTAAGCAATAAGACATTATAAGAGTATGGCTTTAGAAATTGCTAGATGTGGTTTGAAAAGAAAAACATGACTTAAGTTCTTGTAGCTATTCCTAGGTTAATATTTTCAAACTCATCAACAACTTTTGTTAATGTTAAATTTTACAAACTACATTCTCAGCACAGCAATTTCTTAAGAAAGCAATTTGATATTTAAAATAAGACAATCGAATTGCAAAATATGCGTGACTTAAACTTGACACAGTTTAAAATACACTCAGCATTGTATCAATTTTACTTCTCTACAAGAAAGTACAATGTCAACGCTCCAACTGTGTGAATTGTGCAAACACTTAAGGTAAAACTTACCAAGTAGAATTTTATTTGATGTTTTAGTTGGGAAATAATTTTTATTGGCGACATTAAAGAACAGTAATAAATAACTTTAAGTAACATAGGGATCGCAGGAAAAGCTAACCCTGTGTATTTACATAGGAGAGTTCCGGGAAGTTTCTTTGATAAAAGCACTATTAAAGTTACGTTTTTCTAAAAACTTTCTTTTAAAGTTGGCTTTTCCTGCGATTCCTAACACCCCGTGTACAGAATAAAAGGCAAATGGGGAGACATATATCATTGGAAAGGTAACACAAAATAATATTAAAACTTTATACAATATTAATATATGGACATAATAAAAAAATATATGATTCCCGATTGCATAATTTCCAAAAAAATATTTTTGTGTTTTTTATACATTGAGCAAAAGTATGTAAATTAATCATTAGAAAAGTACTGAGAGTTCTGTTTTTTACTCTCAGTATGAATCTATTCCACCACATCACGCCTGATTCGGTGAAAATTATCAGTTAAGTAAATATCATGTATGTATGAATGCTGTAATTACGAATATTAATAATTTCACAATAAATGTATTACATCAATTTTTATTTTTATGCTAAACATCAAATATAAGAAAAATATATAATTGTAAAATCCTTTTAAAAAATTCATTGTAAAAGCCAATAATTCAAACGCAACTACGATAATTCCTCGAACTCAGTGTTTCCCAAACTTTTTCCAGTCACCTTAATTATACCTGTACACAACGCACGCCCCCCCGGAACGTAACCCCCTCGTTTCTTACGGCCCCTCTATATCAAAGATGCGTGGTAACCTGATGATCCCTGACCAAATCGTGAGGCAAATATAATGGTCACTGACAAAAGCCAGCGAGACTACTGGCCAATACCTTCAGCTAGGTGTCGTGGCATGCTTATGTGATGGGCTCCGACGGCGTGACACAAGCTGGTTGATGTGGGCGATCCACGGGCGGGCGCGAGTCAGAAGGCGTGGGGGTGGCAGAAGACAGGCATGGGGGAGGCGAGTTCGAGGGTCATGGTCAAGGTCTGCTTCAAGGTCATTCAGTGGCAACCCTTCACTGTCCATAGCAAAAAGAAATAGCAAGATTTCCACATAATAAAAGATTTATTATAACTTAAGTTTCAGTGTGACATCACCACCATGAGATATGCAAATGTGGCCAACAGTCTTCTTGAGCAAAAATATATATAGGCCAGGGGGAGGAGGGAGGGAGAGGGGGGTGCGGGAGAGGGAAAGGGTGGTCGTCACCCCCCTGGCAAACCGTCGTATGTCGTCAACCACTATAACCGTTTGGAAGACGACAGCTTGGTCTAGCCGTCGTTGTCCATCAACACCTTTACCCTGACGGAAAACCGAAAAGCATGCCGCACGCTCTACTAATTCTTATTATTTTAATAGTTTTTAATTTTTCACCAGGTTCCTTGCGAGTCAACTTCGAATGAAGTGGCATTATTGAATGGATCGCTCAACCTTCAGGCAAATTGCTCCGGGAGAAACGGAAAAATAAGCCGGTTAAATAGAAGACGAAAACGTATCTTACGGTTATTATTTTTTCAAGAATTTGTCCGTCCCGGAACGAAAAACTTTCCCTCCGTCACGTTCTTCCACAGATTCTCTTCCGTCCGATCGACTAAAGTTTTCTCTTCAGCCGATAATTTCCGTTCGTTACTTCTGAAGTGCTCGCCTTCGTGTTTGGGAGAGCTGCGGACAATGTACTGACCCAATGATCCAATTCCGCGAGTCTAAAAGTCCTTCACATGCTCACACGAAGCAAACTCCGGCGTGAAGCCGTTACATTCATTCGCTTCGGGGGCGAGATTCCCGTCCCTTGCGGCGAGATTCGATCCTCATGTGACGGTATCCACGGACGAAGGACACATTCTCACAATAGGAGAACGAGATAGTGTGTCCGGCGCACCAGGTCGGTGATCCCACCGTCCCTCCCTCACCCCCCCGCCCTCCCCCCTCCTGCCCGCTATTCGCGTGCTTGGCTGAGCCGTGCACCGCATTCGTGGCTCTGGTGCACGCATGCAGGAACACGGCAAAGTGGGTGGCGTGGGTTTCTCAAGACATGCATTGCTACTTACCCGAACGGAACACGGGCATTGGTTTGGAAGGCGATTGGATAATGCTGCTCATTGTGAGTAATTTTGTAAACATTATTTACGTAAGTGACCTCCCAATAGAGAGGGTGAACGGAATGATGATTACAGGTAATGTACCGGTCAACGTAGGTTTTTGATGTGTCTCAGATTAGATTTTTTGCACCCAACATCTTTACTAAACCACTCTTCAAATTTGCATACGTTCTACCACCTATCATTCTGTCCTAAATTCCTATCCTCTTCCTATCCCTAACTCGTTTACCCAGCATTATTCCCTCTACGTATTACAAACTTCAGTAACACTTTGTCTCTGAGTATTACCCTTACATCTTCACCTTTCCTACCTTATTCGGATTTTACTCTCGCCTCTCCCCGGCCACCACACACCACATCTTCATTAGATTTCCTCTTTATATCCACATGTAGTCCTCTCAATCCTTTCAACACACAGCTCAAAAGCCTTCAATCTACGCTCATTATCTTTTATCATGGACCAGGTTTCGGGTACATATAATTCTACCCTCTATATGACAAATTTTACTACTAATATTTTCTCCAAGTCCTTGCTTAAGGTCCCTTAAGGTCCTTCCTCGAAGGCAAAGGTCTCTTTATCTAATGCAATTCTTCGTCTAATATCCTATCCACTAGGTCCATTCCTCTTTGATGCTACCCAAAAAGTAAGTTTTTCTATCTGTACCAATTTATGGATTTGTAGGATGATATTTATCCTAAAATTCTTACTTCTCGATAATATGATCTTCGCTTTATGACTATTAATTTCCTTCCCAAATATTTCGTATTGGTCCTGTAAAGCGCTCAACAAGTTCTGCAGTCCTTTGGCTGAATTACTAACCAGGATTTGGTCATTGGCGAATCTGTCTGATGGAATGAGTTCCCCACCAACTTATAGTCATAAACGAAATGTCGCTTTAAAACCCAGGACACAATTAAAAGTGAACATATTACTGTTTTTTATTATTTTACTACCCTAACTTCTTTGGTGAAAACTCTTGTTCAACATGTCCATTTAACAGTTCACATTCAAAGAATCATTTTTCGGCCTGGTAAGACTGGTGGGCATCGTGTTTGTCTGGCAAAACACTAAAGTCATACGCAGATTTCAGTCCAGATCCAGGAATGGGTGTTTTAATTGTAATTTTGTTTGAAAAGGTCAAGTATGAGAGAGAAATGTGTGATCTCAATTTCGGCTGATGAAAAAAAGTCGTCATTATTATTATCTATTGATTATTTGCTGGAAATATTCACCCATATCGGGTATATAAAATACTCAAGGACTGATTGGAATGATACCATTTTATCTGTTTGAAACGGATGGATTAATATTATTGTTTATTTACCAAATGCCTTAGTTTGATTCCAGGCTACAGTGAACAGTTTGTTGCTGTAGCCAGTTTCTACTGTTGTGGATAAGAAGTAGCAACAGCATTACAGTTCGGTTCTTATCATCTGTCCATTTCGTGCTTTGCCTTGGCAGTCCCAACTATGGTCATGCTACGTCATCCGGAAAAACACTTTTGACTGGTCTTGCTTTTGTTTCGGTTGGTGGATAATTATTTTGAGACGTGTTGTTTTTTGCGGTCGTGGCTTTTTCGGGTCCGTTCCCGGCAGTTGCCCGCTGCATCGGCAAAGTGGTTGCCGTAACACCCAGCATGAGCTCCTGGTGTGACCAGGCGAGCCTCTGGTAGCGCCCCTTTCCGAGTGTATCACTTTTACCTTTAGCTTTTACCTTTTACCTTTATTCACCCTTATTTCACTCGAAACACATGATCGAAGATGAATCAAACAGAACAGGTCACTTTAAAAAACACGTGGTCTATCAAGTGTTCAGAGATATTCATTGTTCAAGAAAAAATAAGTATTATAATAACCACTCTTTAATGCAAAAAAATCGGAAATGAACATAAATGATATGTAATAACCATGCAACCTCTGTTACCAGTTATTAAAAAAATCACTCAAGTGTGCCTTGCTTTTTGCGAAACGATCAAAGGAGTTCAAGTCAGTCTCGAAGCACCGGTGTTAACCCAGCGTCGGCTCACTTCAGACTGCCGATTGTCAGCGAGGAGTTCGTTCGAGAACATTTAGGTGAGCGGCGTTTGCGTCTTTTGGGCGGCAAATTCTTTTGGGCGGAGATCCAAAAGGCTACCAATCTCGAGTCGATCATTAATCATGATACCATTCCACATTTTGAAATAGTCCGCACTTGGAAACAGATTACTTTCCTACGCGAACTGACCTACATGAGAAATATACGTAGGAGGACTACCACGCGAAGCAGTGGCTCGCTGAGCAGAGAGGGATAGGAGATTATTATCGTAGTTTGATCTAATGAAATTCGATCACGGACATTTCAGATAACCAGGGTAATTTTTGAAAATTTTAACCCTTTTTTAAGTTTAACACTTGCTAAAGTTTGTCACACGAGGGTGCTTCTTTTTTCTCTCCATTTCATGAATCTGCAGTGACTGCGCGGTTGTGTCGCCCCCTAAGAACTAAGCCCCCCCCCCCCCCCCGCCCCCCGCAGGCACATCCTCACCCCCCGTCGCTCACCCCCCCTCGGCCCACGAGGCCGGGG
>WURS02471796.1:0-13005 GCA_011762765.2 Rhinocypha anisoptera | reverse complement strand
TGGTTACATTACTTGTGAGAGAATGAAACACTTGCATATTCCATGGGGTCTTGCAACAATAGAGTTGTTAAAAAATGAATTTAACAATTACAAATACAATCACTTTAAAAATAATTTTTAAAGTCTCAGGATGGATTGACAAGAATTACATAAATTACATCTCAAATGATAAGTTTGAAAGTAAATATTTTGATCTTATGAGAACTGACTCCATTATTAAAGACAAGTGATTTCAATAAGCAAATCATTAAGTGAGTTCTTATTTGTTTGCTGGAGCTTATAGAAAGCTAAGAACCCAAAGAAGTGAATTTATGAATTTGAGTTTTCAGGGGTGATTCGACTGATACAAGCTGAATAAATGCAATAACTTCCAATTTTTTCAAAATGTGATACCAGCATGCATGTTAACATACATAATAAAATTAAAGCAAATCAAACAGTTATGTACATCTATTCTATCATACATATATAAATATGCTGAGAAAGGTTAATAAAATGTAGTACTTAATTACTAAAAAGCTTAATAAGAACAATGCAGCCAGACTAAAATACTGAATGTAATTAAGTTCAAAGACTAGAATATTAAAAAGTGTTTGTATGAAAGAAATAAAATATTCACTAATTAATCTTATATATCCCTTTTAATTACACAAATTGAGTTGTGTAGTTACAGGCTTACTGAATGTCTTGGTAAAATTATTGAGAATCTACAGATTTTCTTTACTGCTCAGCAGAAGTTATTTTTTCTAGTTGTCATCGGGATACTTTTAAAATCCCAAATATTAAAGTTAATCTTTATCCTTTTGGAAACAAAAAGTAGACAGAAGCCAGACCAGATATTATTGTGTTGAATAACATTATTGTGTAAAATTTTCTCATAGGATTCAATACAGCCCTATGTTTAGAAAAAAAAATACAATATAATATGCAGATATCTTACTTATTCCAGTGTGATTTTGAATTCCTATATAGGGCAGGAAACATTATGGGAAGAATGGTAGCAGCATTGTCATTAATAAGTGACATTATATATTCATTATTCCAATAGTACAGAGCTCGCTCCGCAACCTGAAAGAAGAAAAATAAATAATTATGCATGTCTAACACCATCATTCTTCAAGTTGGATGAGAATTTTAATCACTTGCCATTTTGTCTTATTCAAAATAAAAAAAATAGAGCATAATAAAAATTCAACTTTAACAATATTCTATAATGCAATTTTATTAAACTTTTATAGAACTTTAAGTCACAATTTGAAATAAATTAAATAATGATCAACTTTGTCAAAGTAACACCATCAAATTTGTTTTCAATACTTCTGAACAATAAGAAACCTGAATGAAAATGCACAATTTTTAATAATACTTCAACAAACAACTTTTATTATTTAAAAGAACTGTGGATGATTTTCTGAAGCAGTTGAGTTGATATTTCATAGTTATTCTTCTTTTTTAAAGGTCTGAAGCAAGTTTTCTTAACCAATTCAAATAAAGTCACATAACCAGAATCAACATAAATTTTTTTCAAATACTATGTCTTATCTGCAAAATAATTAGGAAAGTATTTTAATATGTTCTGATAAACTAATCCAATGCTATAGATTTTTATAGGAACATAATAAATCTCATCAAATATGAAAAAAAATCTTGTAACATTTTCTATATATTCAAAATATATAGAAAATGTTACAAGATTTTAATGAATAAAATTTGCAAGACCATCTTCAAACAGGATGGCCCAATTTTACATTAATGTTCAGAAAGGCAATAAAATATAAGTATGTCAAATTACCTGGAAGTGGGGACTCGAAACACATTTAGCCAGTTGTCTAAACAAGGGCACAGCTACCTTTTTAAACTCTGCTGGTTCTATTACATCCAAAATCTCTTCAAGCTCATTTAGAAACATAACCTGAAAGTAACATACATATTAAATTACACTGCACATTGATTTTCTTTGAGAAATAACATGATAAACCTGAATCAGCATTTGTAGTTTTCCATTACAAATTTTCATCTACAATGCCATAATGAGGATATATGCATGACAAAACTATTCAAATTTGAATCTAATGACAGGTAGTAATAATGGGCTAATTTTGAATAGGTAAAATAGCAGGAGAGTGAGAAAGTTCAAGCATGCCTTGAGTGAGAGAATTTATTTGGTTACCAATACAACATAAATGTGGAATCCCTCCTCCTCCCACAATTTGGTCACCCTGGCCCTTATTATCATAATACATTTCATCCAAGATTTTACTGAGATGAGGCTTTGATCATGTTCCGATTCTAAGTTAGCAATACACAATGAAACAAGCCAGAATAATGAATCTTGGCATACGAATACAAGATAGAAATTTAACACAGTAAAGAAGGACAAAGCATCTGTGAACATGATTTCCTGAGGACATCTAGTTCTCAACAAAAACTTGAATAATTTCATTTTTGCAATTACTGTTCTTTGTGATGTGATGTGTCATTCATTTGTTGGGTAACCATGAATGAAACAATAACATCAATCCACCTATTTTAACACCCGATTGTCTTACCTCCTTGGGAGAGTGTGTCTTTGGCCAATACTTTAGTAAACTAAGCACCACAGACTCTGTGAGAGCAGCATCCTTCTCGAGGAACTGGACTACACAATAAGCCAGCTGAGGGTGGTAAACTGATAAAGATTTCACTTTGTGCAGTGGTAACAGCACCTTGAGCAAAAATACCTTGTGCTCTTCCTTCAGGGGCAATGCAAAACCATTGATGATACTGGAATGGATGAAAATATGAATATTTATAAGACAACCAAGTTAATTAAAGGTGTTGCACAAGAGTTCACAGTATTACTCAAATCAGGGTTACTCTGATTTGTAAGGCATGTTACATTAAAGAAGACCATGGAAATTTAAATTTCCCCGAATATTCCAGGTTTTTTAAATAGTTTATTTTGTATTTCTTATGGAAACATCAAGTTTTACATGCCTACAACATGGATATAATTTATAGGATATTATATAAGCATCATATATAGGTACTTAAATACTATGCACTTACCTCCCCAAAATTTCAAGAAGTTCTGCTATCCCATTATGGTGTTCTGTCTCGTAGATAAACCTGTAGAAGTTAAGAAACGGCTGTGAGATTTCAAAAATATACATATATGTTTGATCAATTTGCACTATAAAAACTGAGAATTTACTGATTAAATGTTTCTTGGTTTGTGACAGGTCTTACCTATAAAATATGTTGTTAATTTGTTTACGAATGTATGCACGTAATCCAAGGAATTTTCCATAAATTCTGTGCAGTGTGGTCTTCAAAAAGTCCCTTTCTCTTGGATCCTCCGAGTCAAAGAGCTCTAACAACTGCAAAGCACAATGCGAAAGTGATTATACTTTGTCAATGAAAATCATTGGCAGAAGTTTTACCTGAGAATAACTATGACTTTCAAAGTCCCTTAAATCATACAGATTTGATAGAAGAGGAACCATAAAAGTTGTCTTAAAGTTATGTAGTCTGTGGAGAGTGCATAACATTGACATTACAGGAAGAGATAAAGACTTCACTCTTCCCATTGAAAAGAAATTTGACAGCAAAATATTTTGTTTAAAATATCTATCAGAAATCCTATTTAATGTTGTTATAAGTAAATATACTAAGATCAAGAAAAGTTACAAGATTCTAGGGCAATGAATTGATTAGAAATTTCAAATAGTATTTGACTGATAATGATTTTGGATAACAATGATTTAATATAGTATGATTAATAAAACAACTTAGGTATTATCAAATTTGGAAAGGAACACAATGATAAAATTATCTATAATAAGTTAAATGTATATATTAATGCATTATTGGATTTATGCGAATGGGGTTATTAATTGTGAAAGTTTAAGCAAAAGTATAAGATTTTATACAAAAGCAGTAGCTGTAGAAAATATCAGGATACACATTAGAATAACGTATATTACTGTATTAGACTCTACTAGATGTATGTAAACACCCAAAGAATCCTCATTCTTAAGTGTAATTGGAGATCTAATGCAAATACACCAATTTTGACATGAGACATTTATTTCTGTCTATTTTACCTAATATGGTTTAACCCTAAGTTTAGTATTATGACTGAACTACATTATATACAGGATGAACATTTAGTTGTCCCTTAATTTTGGTAAGTAATTTTTCAAAGAAATTACAGATAAACTTTACCATTTAAAGATTAATACATACCTGCAAAACAAACTTTTGATCTATATATCTCTTTGCTATATTTGACTGAAAATCGTTTGACTCAAGAAACCTGAAATATAAATAGATACAAACATTAACTGTTTCAATCAGTTATTATAACCTGCTCTCAATCACATTAATTATACTTAACTACAAAAAACAATAAAATATATAAGTGCATAATGATATTTATGTTGAAATCATTCTTTTGAAGTTATGATAGAAAATCAATTGTACTTGGTGGCTAAAGTACATCTATTTCTCACAACAAACCTTAAAACAAACTTTGAGATTTATATACTTCCACTGAGAGTGATATACATAGATAAAGAGAATGGCAAATATCGTGCATGGAATAGGTCTATTTTGGTACTGCCATTATGGCAAGACTACATAGATTCATGACATCTACCAACCTGAGAAAGAAATCATAAACTAATTGTAAGTGTGGCCATGCTGCTTCTAGGGTGGGTTCATCCTCTTCAGGGTCAAACTCTGCACCATTTGGATTACTTGATGGGGGAAGCGTCCGGAATAAATTCACAGCAAACTGAAAAGGAGGGAGTTGTGAGCTTTAATGAGAATATTCTGGAGGAACTGTGTACAGAGCACAATGTGCAATTGCTTTCATAATAATAATTGTCTTTGTATTCTCATTAAAATAAGACATGATTTCTACAGAAGAATATGATTTGAATCCATTTTTCTGTTCAATTTGCATTGTAGGGTGATTGATCAAAAATTAGCATTCAAGTAGAAACTTTGAAAAAATGTTTAAGAAACAAATGTAAGTAACATATAAACAGATTTTATACCATAATATGTTTTGATCTACTTGAAGAAGAATATTTACATTCAATTTCTTGCAGAGTACTTGTGTTCATTGTGACAGTTTTAATCAGAAGAGAAACTTTGATGTTTAACCCTTTCGTGCCAGAGACCTAAACTGAAATGCAGCCCCTGCATATGAGTGTGTGAAAAAATAAAGGAAAAATTACCAAAATATAGGTCATCCATACTAGGGGGATGATTCTGAACACCAGATAAATCGGTCGTTTGATGCGAAAGGGTTAAAGCAATTTTTTTTACAAAAGGCCATACTCACTGGACTAGTTGGATATGTACTGAAAGGTTTGTTTGAGTAGAAAAAATTGAATGAACTTGCATGCTCTGTTTCACAGAAAGATAGAAAAAGTATAGCATAAAAGTAGAAAATAAAACAAAACAAAGGAGAAATATAGACTGTTAAATTTGAAGTGGATCATCCTTTACTGTTGAATCCCTGGATATAAATAAAAGCCGACCGGGTTAGCCTGGTGGGTAGCGTTCTCGCCGGCTAACCCAAAGGTCATGGGTTCGAATCCCGCCCAGGGCATGGATGTTGTGTTTGTCCAGATGGGTTTTTCTATGTATTGAAGAGGTGCGAAATGACCATAGCTGTCGAAGCACCCTATAAAAAAAATACTACTACTACTATAAATAAAAATCACAAATAGCACAGATCCACAATACCTCACTCTATTGTGAAACTCTAACTTGTCAGATGATCTCTTCCAGGTTTAAACTAGATTCATTAAAATGCCAGTGAACTGCCAACAAATGTGGTGCAAACCCAGAAGAAATGAAGGCAGCTATAAACCTGCATTGCGGATACTTGAATACAAACACCTTACACATGACATTCCAACGAACACAGAGCAATTCTGATGCCTTGTGTAATCTTGTTTCATGGGAGAAGGGGCAATAAAATGAAACTTGGAAGATTCTGACATCCCCAGCCTTGCTGGGACTTTTGCTGGACTCTCTACGGCTTACTAGCAGTCCACATTTTCTCTCCTCCTGTTGGTTATTCCCCCAATCAGATCCCTTCTTTGTTTCATCGACTTGCAGTATTTCTTTCCACTGGTGGTGGTTAAAATATAGGTGCCCAGATTATCCACCTTAGTCACTGTTGGTGGCCTACAAACAACAGTGACCAGTTCACAATATGTACTACAATAGTGCTTTTTGGCACACGAGAGCATCCTGCAGTAATAATGCAAATTATTTCTCTGTCCTCCTGCCTTTGGCTAAGAATGGCACTAATACCCACTTCACTGGCATCACATTCTAGCATAAATTTGCATTCTAGTCGCTGGAAAGTTCAAATAAGGGCACATGTCAATTTCCTCATCTAATATAATTTCCTTACATAAAAATATAATTAAATATAAAATTTTGGATATTTGTTAAAGGATTGGTTCATATCTAAAAAAATATTTATATTTACGCAACAGTAAAACTGAACTCCAGATAATTTGATTAGAAACGAGCTTATATCACAGGATTTTGGAATACACATTCTATCCAATATCCACAGTAAGCATTTTATTTGGCTTGTATTTCTTCAACACTGGGAGGAATCTAGATTTAATTTGACGTTGTTTCTTCAGCATTCGGTCATAGGAAATTTCATGTGGAGGGAAAGTAACGCTATTATATCCAGAACCCCTTATATATGCAACGTGTAAACGTGAATTGGAAGTATATATGTGCTGCTGAATTTAACACGTGAGTCACTAAATAAACATGCACGCCTGTTTTGACCAGAAAAACAGCGTCATTCGTATCGGATGAACGTTTATGCCACAAACGCATGCACTGGTACGTATTCACGAACAAAGACACGTACGCATGAAGGTGTACACGTGTTTCATTGGTAACCGTTCCCGTATGCACCAAAATACCCGCGTACAATTACTCCCGAGACCACAAAACCACGATACACGTGACAAGCGTCGGCTTGCATTTCAAAACACGTGAGTTACGGATAACTTTGATAGAAAGTTCACACACCATTGTCAGTCGAGTACGAGTGCACTCAAGCCAATGCAATGGACGTTTCCAATGTGGAATCCCCCCTAATTGGATGCATGCGTCCATTTTCCGAACTAAGTTTCCCGCCACGTGGCGGGAATCCATTATCGTTATAGATAATGACTTCGCCTCACCATGTTCACAGCCTCGGGATAGATAGCTTCAGTGATGACGCCCCTCTGGGAAGTGACGAACTCTACCATTTCGTGCAGGGCCGCTCTCTTCACCTCCTTCCACTTGAGGTCGGACAGGGGGTCGGAGACGAAGTCGAACAACACGCAGCACTGCCGGATCTTCTGGATAAAGAGCTCCTCGCGTTCTCCGGGTGCGGCATCTGCAAGTGAAAGAGAGAGAGGCGATTAAATAAACGGACATCATACAGATCAGAGGAGGCATGACCAGTGACTGAAGCTAAACCGGCAGTTTCCAATAGTTAACACAACATACGTTTACAAGGACACAGTAATTCAGTAGCCTATTCTATAAAAAAAAAACACAATCCAACTTAAAGGTACTCTATTATAGTTTAGTTTTCCCGATTAATAACCTAAACGAAGAGTTAGATGAAAATATTTTTATTGCACAAAGTCACATCTTAAAGGGTGAGGTTTTTTTATTGAGAAAAGGAAATCTTAAGTGAACTTATTAGTTAATGTCAATGACTTTCTTTTTTGTCAATTGTCTCGAAATTATGTAACAGCAACTAAGGGTTTAAAATGAATGAATGATTGAAAGGGAAAAATCATTTGTGAATGCAGGATATATTCGCTCTCAATCATTTAAAACTGTGAGAAAATAGAAACTGCAAGCCAGGCAAAATCAGAGGGAGATCAGAATCTGTGATAACATACTTTAAAAAGATGTGGTGATTCATATTTTATTGATGGATGAGAGGTATATTTTTTGTGGGATGACGGTTAGGTTGATGGATAAGTGGCTGATATTTCTATAGTAGAGGAATATGATGAAACCTTAAAAAAAAAGTCTGCAACCCTAAGGTCTGTTTAATAAGTGAGAGTGGAGCTCATCTAGTAGTAAGCCTAACTGTCTGTGAAATTTCACACAAGATGACGGGGAAGTTCCTTTCCCTGTATGGCACCTACGGTTTCGCAGGAAGATGTGCTACCCAAAATATCACAATTTGGTTTTAGCTGGAGTTGTACAGATGCTTCACCGGGTGTTGAACTCGGTTCACTCCAAGTTCAACACCCGGTGCTCCAACTTCAGTTTCATAGGTAAGGATAGAGCTCACCTAGTACTAAAATTAACGACCTGTGAAATTTCTCACGTCAAGGTAGGGGGGCTAGTTCCTTTGCATGAATCGATTCTGTATTAAATTAAAATATTACTAAATATTAGAGATATTTCTAATTCAGCTCGATTTCCAAATGTCCTTTTGGTTGAATAACTGGTTCGGGCAATAAACCGGTAATATAGAAAATAATCAAGAATCGGCAGGAAGCTGTTGTTTGGGAGGGGGCGGAGGGACATCGTGGTGGGAAATACAGACTTTGTGGTGGAAGAACGCCTTGCGAAGGGTAAAAGCATGGATACGTGAAATGAGGGTTAATTTCGATACGGAATGAGCAGCACTTTTATTCTTGCAACAGACATTCCCCCGATGAAACATCAATCTATAACGAATCGAAACCAATCACTTGGGCCGTGATACAGTAACACTCAAGCGTTATCTTTGCTGCCGAATTACATGATGTGCGGTGAAAACACCATAAATGCCCTTTTAAAAATTTCGAATGGCATCGGAACGGTGGTGCTGCAGCAAGTTTCGCTCCATCGGCGGCGAAAAAAATGAAAAGGAAGGATCGCTCTCCGGTATTCAGTCAAAAATAATATATGAGTCATCCCAGATTATCAAAAAGAATAAAAGCGAGCCGGATAACTCTATAAAAGTTTTTGCCATCAATGCAGGCTTAAGGAAGAAATAATCACTTTGTTTTTTCGAATAACCAAACCAGTCTTCAACCCTAAGCCGACTTGATCGGCGAAAATAGAGCCCACCCCTAGTACTAAGCCGGAAGGCGAGTGGAAATTCACTAATTTAAACGTTGTTTCCAACAAACCATTCGAAATATCATTTGTTTTGATTTGCACTTATTACAATTCAATGAATTTCAACGTTCGAATATTCGGGATTTGACGAGTTAGATGGAAAAATCCGTGACGGTGGTGTATGAATGTAAGAGTATGTACCTCACGACTCCTAAGGCTTGGACATCTTTAATGCAGAGTCCGTATTCTTGACTTGCCTGCGCGATGGGGGGAAATTGTGTGGAAATTATAATGAGCCACTGCTTGAGATGATCATGGAATCGCGGTTGACAGCAACTTTCAAGCAAGCTTCCTATCCTGCCCCTTTATGCACTTTGGAGTAAACGACTTTCAGCAATTCGCAATTTTATTCTCCCGAGAATTTTCTCTCTTTAGAAGTTTTTGTCACCCTCAACTCTCTAGTTGAGTTACTCGAAAGGTTTAATAAAGGCGAAGTGAGAATAAAGGTAGAAAAAAAATCTGTTTTGGATAGACCGGTAAGGGTAAAACCTTATGCTAGAAATAATTATGAAAAAAAATTTGAAAACCTTATTAGTGGGGTGACCCACAAGTCACTACCAAACTTGAAAGCCTAAAATACAATATTGAGAGGAAATCTTTCACATGACGTTTATCGATTAACTTTGAGCGTTTAAGTTCAACTGCCTTTCATCCATGCTCAAGTTCGGTCGTGAATGAATCGTGCGCCGGGAACACACCAATTCTTAATGCCTGGGTCATCATTCCCGGATACTAATTTCTTTTCAAATGGATGGAATTAAACTTTGCAAATCCACAGCGAATGGTTTATTTCGACTAGTTATTAACTATAGAATGCCAAGTATAATAAAACTGAAATGGACAACACATCATTCCCTCAACCTTCCTTCCCCACCCCACCCTGCCGCAAAGAGATGCGTGACCACAACACTTGACTCCTTTCCACCCCAGACCTCCACTCCCCTGTCTCGACGTCTCCCTCCCCTTTCCTCTCCCTCTCCAATCCCACACCACCAGCCTGTGCCTCGACCACCACGTCTAAAACTATATATAAATATCTTGTCCATTCCTGAAGCTACGTTATTGATATACTAATCAAAAGAAACTCCTCTGGATTAAGAGATGAAATAAAACTTTGCACTGTATTTTCAAAGTTGTATTCTATCTCCTCAATATAATAGAATTCCACGAAGTATCGGACTAAAACATCTCTCAGATTCTTTTTAAATATCTTCTTTAAACAAATCTCTTCGTACTTAGTATCGGAATTACAATTCCAAGTAACTTTTGAAATATCGAACTATCATTTTTACAGTGCTGAACAAGCTCCCCTTGGCGCCACCTTCCTCTTGATGAAAAGTGTTGCTCCGCGACAACCAAACTGCATAAAACAATGAACGCGTCGTTTCTCTTTCCCTCCCGCCATTAGACAAGTCCCGGAGGCCAACTTTCGGAAAACAAGCTTTGTCTCGGTAATACGAGCGCGGGGGCGGCTACCATTGGGTCGGAGATTCAACTCGACCGTCAGCAGTTCAGACTCAATGAATGTTTACACGGTCTCCAAAGGCCCGACGGTCGAATCGAGTCGAATGGGCGGTATTCCGTCAAATGGAACGACTCCCGCGTGGGGCCGAAGGGAACGAAGGAGAAAAAACTACCAAGCACCTCGCCACTCACACGTCCTTGACGTCATACGCAATCGCCTAAGAAAGAACCCAGGCATACCTCCCTTGCCTTCTCCACTAACGTAACGGCATTCTCCGCATTATCGGTGGCCTCGGGGCGGGAGGAGGACATTTCTTTCCCTGCCGCGGCAACTGCCCGACGCGAAATGCCATACGCGGGTACAGAAATTGTCGGGAACACATCAAGGACAAGTGATGATGCTTCAGCCTTAACTTTGCCCTTTGCGAGGCGATAAACAAAAGAAACTACAGCACACTCTCATCAATTAGCATCAATCAATTCAACTTTCTCACGCCATAGAAACCAATTCCAATTAACTCACCTCATAATCGGTTAATAAATTCTGTACTCTGACCATTATCCCTTATGGTAGCATCTGACAGTACAATTTATATTCATCATGCCTGAATGTATTGAATACCATTTACACCGAGCAATGACGTTCCAAACAAGACATTCGATTCGCGGGAATAAATTTACGATATGGATGTTTAACCGGATATATCCGCATGATGAATGTCCCGCAAGGTTAGAAGAGAAGATCTGTGAAAATAAACCAGTTTCAGGAGTCACTGGAGGAGCGATTCATAGGAAAATTTGTTTTCCCACATGAATTTTATTCCAAGACTTAGCTGTAGAGTACATAGTCATCGTTAGGTGATCTACATAAATAAAAAACTACGAAGTTTGATCAAAAATTTTTAGTCAAACCTGGGTCGTGCGGGAAAAGTGTTTTCATATTTACTTCAAATGTAACCCCAAGAAAACTTTATGATAAACAAGTGGTGGAAAGAGGAAAGGAGAGCACACGAATGAGTTAAAGAGGTAAAAGGTTCAACTGGAGAGCTACTATCGTACAATCCAAACATCGGAATGGTAACCGGTAATGATGTAAAATCTAAGCGAGTTATGCTTATGTAACTGTAGAGGTCAGGGCACGCCATGACCCCAGCCACGAGAATGATGGTCTTAGTAAGGAAGCATGACCCGCGAAATTCTCAAATATCAGCATCATCCCCAAGTCAGTTAGTTTGCAGGCGGGGAGCAGCGGATACGAGTCTTCCCATTCTCAGGGAATCGGTGCCGGTAGAAGACGGAGGGTACGAACCCACGACCATTCACAACAGGGGGGCGATTAGCTTTTACCTCTCTCCCCTCGCTCCTTTCCCATACGGTGGCATCCGAGAGCCGTGCCTCGAATCCGAATCCGACCGGAAAGAGGCAACACCCTTCGGCGGGGGGGGGGGGGGGGGGCGAACCTGGGGTACGCGTGCCCGAAGGGGCATGCATTGTAGGCACGCGGAGCTGGGGCGGCGCCGAGGGCAATTTTACGGGGAGTTTTAATTACAAGGTAGGAAATAAGAAATAAAAAATGATCTGACTGTTGCAGATTTGACGACAACTATTTTGTAATATTTGACGAGATTAAAAGAAGGATACTGAAGGCCAAGTGGGTGGATGGATAGTTATAACCCATGATGTAAGCCTACGGAAGAGCGGAAGAAGATTTGGAGTGTGATAAGGAAAAGAAGAACAAGATGGGTAGGAAACACTCTTGAGGCATGGTGAATTCGCGAAGAATATAATAGAAGGAAAAAGAAGGGAAGATTCCGCGACCGAGGGACAAATATATAGGGCAAATTATAAGAGACGTTAGAAAGAAGAACTACCAAGAGGTAAGAGAGTAATAATGATGAATAACGTCGCGTTATTTTAAACAGCAACAAAGTATGATTTATGATATATTTATAATACATCGTTTATCTCCTTATCTTTGTTATACACTAATAAAATAATTAAAACTACCGTTTAAAAAAGTTTTTTTTTAAAAAGCATCATATGCCTCTTATAGACAAAAATAACTGGTGTATATTTCACTCAATGGGTTTGCATAGTTAAGAATAGTAAGACTCTTCATTTCATAAACTTGGCACTCGATCGTCAAAAGGTTCGCCATCAACATTGCCCTAAGGGAATGATAAATTTGCCGCACCTTCTTTCCTCTCCCCATCCCGCAAACCCACGGTGATTAACGATTTCCCATACCTCGCACACTTGTGGGTCCCACACACACGCGACCACAATCCGAAACGGCACACGTCGACAGGCGCGCGAAATCCCTCTCCTGTTACCGGCGTCTTTTGCCCAACCCCACCCACCTGCGTATACCGTTTGCTCCCAACAACC
>WURS02471785.1:0-13008 GCA_011762765.2 Rhinocypha anisoptera | reverse complement strand
CATTCTGGTGACTTGATTCTGGTAGAGTTGGAATATTACTCTTCTGTCGTTGTAATCAATACCTATTTTATCCAGCAACTTGAACATCTTATTCCACTACACATTATCAAATGTCTTTTTTAAGTCCACGAATGCTACATACATAATGCAACCGGGTTCACTTTAATAAAGTAGAATACCTTTTTCGAACATTATTTTCCCGAACTGCGGTGAGACCAAGGAAGTTACCGGGCATATATTAGATTCCGTGGAAGCACGAATTGAAAGCGGACGAATCGGTGAATTGCAGTGGATTATTTATTAATGGTAATACTCCAGCATTGTAAATAAGCAATGCGCAACTAACCTGAATTTCGTCATTCCTATTCCCTCTCCATTTCTTTATGGTTTTATGATTAACTCTCGTATCCAGTGTCTTGTCGTTTTTATCCCTCGGTGCAAAGCTTCACAATCAAGAGTCTACCTCCTTTGCTCGTTGCTTCCACTCAAAGAAGTCCGCACCCCCTCTCTCGTCAGGGTCGTGATGCGGGTAAGTTGGTCCCCCTGCGCGCTGTCGCCGCCTCCTCCTCCTCTCTCTCTCTCTATCAACCCTCCCTTCCATTCACGTCTTCCCATCCGTGACGTCACGCTCCTCAGCGCATCCAGGTTTATACGACACCTATACACCCCTGATGCTTCCGAGCGGTGTCCACTCGGGGAATGGCGGGAAAACGCGAGGATGAGGGGGGGGAGGGGGGGGAGAGATAAGGGGGTCGTGTCTGTCAGAAAAGGAGAAAAAATAATACATTTTCCATTCCTGGTAATACAGTGAGGAGAGATATTAAATACACGTTGATAGCATCTGCACGTCCGATACGGTGAAATGGTAATTCGCGAGGCGGCGTATTTTTCTTTCTCTGCCTGTCTCTCTAAGCGATGCGAGCGGTTTGGACTGATTGAATCGCCTAAAATGCCTCACAACATTGCGGGTGCCGCGATGGTACTATAATTCCGCGATGATCCGCAGATCCAGGCGGATCTGCAAGGGGCGTCCGACGCCACGCCGCGCACACACGTCTGCTGCGTAATGACCTGTTCTGTCTCTCTCTCTGAATGATGTGGACTGACCCCCTGGGAGAAGGTCAGCCCACATCACTCATCCCCACATGCTCACATTCGAAATTGTTCACCAAGCAAGTGAACGTTCAGAAAAAGAAGAGAATTCAATTCATTAGGGGACAAATGTTTTACTATAGGCACGCTTAAATCTCACGTAGGATAAAAAAATATTTTCTCTCCCTATGCTAATTATTCTTTTAATTCTGGCGATCATGCCTTTTTATTTCTACCCGTACGACGAGAAACTGTCATTTCAAATATATCCTTCTTATATATAGTATCCCCCTGATATATCGTCCTTCATCATACGAGTATCGTATCTACCGCAGCAAGATGGGGTTTCTAAAATCTCTTCAATATCTTCCGAAAAGTGACCAACCTCAAATGTTCAAAGTAAATTTAGCTTGTAATTCAACGTGCGAACAACTCGTGTCTCCCAAAATAATTCCTCAAGTAACATCGTGAAACTGCAACTGATGATCATAGCATCATTTCGTGACCATAGTTGCCGTATTTTGAACTCGACGTAATTCCAAGCCTGGTCTCACTCGCGCGAGGGCGCGTGGACGGCGAGGGAAGGGGCCCTCGGCCGCTCACTCGAAAGTGAGCTCACGATGCTCTCTCGTCCTTGTTCCCGAAGGAGATAGGGGCGGAGATCCGCTTAAGGGGCTGCCAGGTGTGAACCCCCTTATGTAACAAACAAGCTATCGGTGTTCCGGCGATTACAGGCCGATCGCCTAGACTCCTCCTCCCCAGCTTCCAGCCCTTTATTTTGCTTGGGGATCATGATCCAGCTGCGATCTCTCCTCGGCTTAAGACGGCCGACCGTCCCTGAGCCTGCTATGGGAGAGTGTTAGGCGGATGGGGGTGTCTATCCCTAACAGGAACGTCCCCCCTCGAACTTCTGCGTACTTCGAACTCCCTATCATTCTGTCCAATACCCCTATTCTCTCTTCCTATCCTTACCCCGCTTACCCAACATTCTACCCTCTATCACAACCTTCAACAACCCATTGCCTCTGAGTACAGCTTTCATCCACCATTCCTGTCTTATTTGGATCACTCGCAGCAAACACCTCTCCTCCCCTACCATTCTCAAACTTCTTCGTTCGTTTTCTTCTCTGTCCACTTCCCCTCCTCCATCCGTCACCAAACACATCTCCAAAGCGTCCAATCTACATTCATCATCCTTCCTTATGGACTAGGTTTCGGATCCATATAGTACTACGCTCCACATTAGGGTTTTCACTAATCTTTTCTTAAAATCTTTATTTAGAGTCCCTCTCATTAACTCTTTCCTTTTCGCAAAGACCTCTTTTGCTAATGCAATTCCTAGTCTGATATCCATGACATTACGTCCATTTTTCTCTAAAATGCATCCAAATAATTGAACGTTTCTACCTGCTCTAATTAATTCCTCTCTAGCTTGATATTCGGCCTAGCATTTCTACTTTTGAAAATCTCATTACATTCGTTTTCTTAATATTAATTTTCATCACAAGCCTCTGACACTGGTTCTGTAAAGCATTCAACAAGTTCTGCAGTCTTTTGGCTGAATCGGCTTGGTCGTCGGCTAATCTCAATGATTTAACGAATTCCCCACCAATTTTTACTCCAGTCTCAACCGATTCCCATGGCGTTTGTAGCAACTCCTAATCTGTACCAGCACAGATTAAAAAGAACCGGGGACAACGGACTACCCTGCCTTACTCACCTACCTAACTGCGCCCATCCAGTCTGCCACCCTTACTTGCGCGGCCTAGGCCATATAAAGGTTTCGGATAAGATGCCTATCCTTCCAATCCATTCCTATTTTATGCAACACTTCCATTAGTTAAGGCCACTCTACTTTATCGAATTATTTTTCAAAGTCTACAAAACAGGCAAAAGCATCCTGATTATATTCTATATTCCGTTCTATCAGTGTCCTCATTACCAGCTATCGCATCACGAGTCCCTCTGCCTCTTCTAAAACCGAGCTGATATTCACCTAGGTATTCTTCTGCCCTACTCTCGTGTTTTTTTGATTATTCTTAGAACTACCTTCTCTGCATGTGGGATCAAACTAATTGTCCTATAGCCCTCACACTCAACTGCCTTTTCTTCTTTGGTATTGGAATGAATATCGACCTAAAGAAACCATCCGGCCTAATTCCCTCATCGTAAACTGCTCAAATTAGCTCATAAAACTGCCTTCCTGCTTTTTCTAAGCCCTTGAGTAATTATACTGGTATGTTATCCTCCCCCACTGCCTTATTCATGTCCCGCAGGGCCCTTCCGATCTCGCTATGTAATATTTCTGGGCCCAAGCTATCCTCCTGTACTTCCCATTCACTTTCTAAATCTAAGTTTAAGGAACTATTCTCCTTATCATAGAGTTCCTCCACGTACTCCCTCCATATTTTCCGAATATCTTCGGAAAATCTTCCGAATATCTTCGATTATCACCGTTACATCTCAAAAGAAGGATGTATATACATGACTGCAGTCGCTTTTTATTCTTATTTTCGATATACTAAATAATTTAACAAAGAAGTACATATTTAAATGGAAGGAACCTTACTTAATTACCTTTACACTATATGTGCAATAAATTGAAGGAACCTTACTTAATTACCGAAATGCTATATGTGCAATTCTTAGCACATATAGCATTTCCTTTTCCACAAATCAGTAATTCATGAGTCTACCAGTATTCCTATCCTCGTGCTTCAGTGGATAAGCAGCTGGAATATTAAACGGGAGACCCAAGTTCAAGACCCGGTAATACCCCTGGACACACATCAAATTAGAATCCAAGCTTTTTCTACGGGTATCACAACTTCTAAAATACACCTTACTTGTAAAAATAATCTGTGCTTTTGTAATTTTTTCTTTATATATCAATTCCATTTAAGGAACGTATTATTACGATATGAGTTCGAAGTTTACAGAAAAAGCTACAGTTTAATTATAATTGCTATTGACAACATGAATATTCACTCTAAAGCTTAGGTGAAAAAAATATATTTATACTGCTGAAGGTCTTCTCCGACGGGAGAATCGTACGCAAGGAAAAATCGTCTCCTGTCCACTATGATCGCCAAAAGGCATTCTCCGATAAAATTGCCACGGGTTATTTTGAAACATGTATAATCTTATCGCTTAAAGCCATACCACTCCGGAGACGAGTGAATTGGAACGAATTAAAAAAATGATGGAGATATTTCCAGATGAGTTTTTTAAGTCAATTGCTTTGTTCCTATTTTGCATTTACTCATGCCGTAAAACATAGGTATCTAATATTCCTCTCCATTTGTCTCATCTCCACAACATTTTTCAGCATATAGGAAAAGTATAAAACTTACAAAATAATAGTAAAATAAAAAATAACGATAATAGTACCTGAAACGGTGAGAGAAAACGTAATTGAATTGTGGAAAAATAGAAAATTGTCATCAAAGTGAGTAATGCAAATTGTTTTAGCTAATTAGTTTTCATTTCTTTCATTTAAAGATATTGGAAACTGTTTTGATTTGGAGAAGGATATAGAATATAGAACGGACCGAGACACAAATTAACTGGGGTGATATGAAAGCCAACTGAGTTTTAAGGCGTGGCTAGAAGAATCAGGAAAAAAAGGTTAGAAAAATTAGAAAATTGAAAATGATGTAATACTAAACATTTAAATAATATATTGAAGAAAGTGCTGGCGTATGTTAAACAATTTGTAGATTCGACATTTAAACTGATAGTTGGGGTGCGTCGCTTCCATATGAGTTAGGGCGACGACCCACCCGTATCACTTTCTACTTTGGCAATCTGTTTTTTCGAGGATTATGTACTTCCTTTTTCACCTGATTTAGTTTCATTATTTACGGCTTAGGCTATGCACTCAGCAGAGAGATACGAGTCAGTTCGGAAAGGTACGCACAATAATTTTTTTCTCCACTGGTATTGCCGCTGGAATGTTGAAATTTCAAGACGATATAGTTTCAAAAGTTTGCGCTCCAGAGGGTATTTGTGCAGCTCTAGCGAGAGAAGGCCTAACACTTTGCAACAGATGCGGAAGTGAAATCAGCAGCCTGCAGATGGCTATACTCCCAACAAACGGACTTCTACGAACAGGACACATTGAAACTGGTACCACGAGTTGGGAGAAATGTGTTGATAAAATTGGTGACTATGTAGAAAAGTAGGTCAAAAATGTAAGTTAATTTGTGATTTGATTTTGGTACATATTAAACTTTTTGGGAAAAAATTATTGTGCGTTTCTTTCCGATCTGCCCTAGGGTATAAGGCTTTGGATTAGTGACTAGCCAGAGCTTGAAAATCCGAAAAATCTTAACAAAATAATCAGTTCCCACCAACTTTCTATATTGCTCTTTAATACTTCCCATGCCTTTCTTACCCATGGCCTCTTCGAGTACGTTGAAAAACGGTGGTGATAACAGACTAGTCTATCCGACTCTCCCGCCTTCTAACACTACCCCTCATTCCCCATCCTCCACCCCAGTGTTTTATGACGCGTCTGTGTGTTTTCGTCCCATCAGCCCCATCCCAACGCTTTGTTGATTCTTATTACTTTCCCTGCTTTGCTCGATCGAGGCTTTTCTAACAAATTAACGGACACGCGAACGTGAACCGTTTTAATAGTTGAGGTTCATTTGATTCGACGGTTTCAATGCCGAAGAGTCGCTTATCCTTCTCTGCTTTTTTCCGAATCCCAACTGGTCTTCACCTCGGTATATATTTTTCCTTTTCTCCAAAATTTTATTGACTACGAGGTGTATTAAGTTGTAGGGCCTCCAATTTTTTTTCTCCGGACTGAAAACAGAAATATGTTGTTTGTTTAAAAATGAGCGGGCGCTCTTTGTCAATGCCTCTCTCGCAATACCGACGTTTTCGTTACACGACCAGCGTGTAATCATTCGTGGTGTGACACCAATTGAAAATCTTCGCCAGTTGAAGAAACATGTGGTGATGGAGTCATGGATGTGTCGAAAGTGCGTTCATTTAAAGTGTGTTCAGCGACAGTTTAAAGAAGGCAGAACATCATGTGACAACGAACCAAAACAATCTCGGCCTCGTACACCGACAGCGTCACAGCGATTTTCCAGTGGTCAAAACAGACTCTTAAAGAAGCCTTCACGGCGGCCATAGGATCATGGCGTTGACGTGAAAAATGTGTACGTCTGCAGGGAGATTTTGTCTAGAAGTAACAAAAGTTTCATTGTTTTTAAGGTTAATAATAAGTTTAATCGGAGGCTTTATAACTTGAATGCACCTCGTAATAGTACCGATAAAAATATCGCTAACGATAGGGGTCAATTACGTTGTAATGCCACAAACAACGTGCACTGCTAATAATGAATTACTCTCCCTATTCTACACCTTCAAGAAAGGGATTCGCCACACTGGCATCGAAAGTTACAAGTAATTTGATAATTGCAAAAATCATTTGGTGTGCTGGCTGTTCTCGAACTAACAAACAATTTCTTTGGTACACCTGTTGTTCGAATCACACGCGATCTTTTTCGAGATTCCTTCACCCAGTTAATGGGATATTTCAGAATTCTGATTTTTTAATATGTTACAATCTACAGAAAAAAATATTATCACGATTTTCTGATATTTTAAATGCCATACACGACTTAAATCGATGTAATATTGTAATTGATTCAATGCAGTTTCACAGACATAGTGACCCATCACTGAGGAGCTTCTGAAAATTTTAATGAATTTTGGAAAAACTTATCTCCTCTTAATCGCGAATCAAATCCTATGCGACAGCTAAAGTATGGCATCTAAAGGAATAAAATTTCACTCAAAAATAGATTCCGTGACACGGTAACTCTAATTAACATTTCATCCGTTTATAAAAACTTTTTCTGTCATGCCCCTGAAGAATATCATATTTCGCCTCTGAAAGTTGGCTAACCCAAAGGTCGTGGGGTCGAATCCCGTCCAGGGCATGGATGTTGTGTTTCTCCAGATGGGCTTTTTCAATGAGTTAAAGAGGTGCGAAATGACCATAGCCGTCGAAGCACCCTATAAACAAAAATACTACCACTACTTAAAAATGTGTGCAATTTTTCCATGCAAGGCACGCCTAATATTATTTGATCTGGATTCAAAGAAATATATCCATATATGTGAGCATACCACGCATGAAACAAACTAGCAAATAATCGCAAAACGATGCTTCTTTTCGCTTATTAATAATTGACCCTTGATATTATGAAACTCTCTCGAGAAAAAAAATTCACATGTGCTTTATCATACCCGCAATAAAATTACGCAAAAGAAGGAAAAGATCTCATTGGGAAACACCATCTAGAGCTTTGCAAAAAATATTGATGCTTATTTAGAAATGAGGCGCGCGACACTAAGTCATTCCTTCTTAGTTGAAACAGTCACACAGTCCTGGTTAAAAAAGGTCCGATAGGCTAGAGTAGAGCTGACATAGCTCATCTCCACAGACATTTTAAGGCCCATTTCGGTTTCGCGTGACCATAAATATCTATTATCTAGAAAAATCACCGGTATTGGATTTAACTGGAGGCTCCACTAGGATTTTAACAATTCAGAAGTTGAATTCCTTAACCACTAGGCTACATGCCTACAGACATACATACATGTTTACATGTGAAGAGAACGAACTAAGTTGATGTTACTGATAGACTATTAATTTACTCTTGTTAGGCCTCATCTGACGTATTCTACGAGTGTGTGGGATCCTGATGAGGCAGGATTAGTTTTGGAATTAGATCGAATGCCACATAGATCAGCTGGATTAGTCCCGGTTAAAAAGACAGGGCACACAAAAATGTGACCAGAAGAGCTTAAAATTAAAACTTATTGCGTGAGTAAGAAGAAAGACATTTGAGAAAACTGTAAGTTGGAGCAGATCGCATACGATAATGAATGGATGATTGGATAAGTTATAAGTATGAGATCAAAGTCTACTCTTATTTTCCACCACCCCACCCCCCTCAAAAATATCCTCCGAATAACGTCTGCGTATCTTTCGCCTGAGAGTCCGGATCATCCAAAACGGCAAAAAAAATTAACACCGTCCCCAGACAGTGACTGCGTCCAGCATGGTTAGGATGACTGAGAGAATAATCGAGGAGTCAGCGCTACGTCATCATCTCACAGGGACGACGGCAGCGCTCGAGAATCATCGGTGGGGGGGCGCATTATCAGTGGACCTTTGACACGGCGTCGCAGTAGAATCGTAAAAATTTATCAGGCTGGTGCATATGACTAGAATCCTTGATTCGTGGGTCATGGAAATTAGAAATCGCAGGCCTTCTCGGCAAGAAGCATCGGCGAAAACATAACAGCGCGAATATGAGGGGACTATTTCAACAGACGCCATTTCAGAAATAATGCCGTTGAAATATTATATACGGAAAGACACTCAATTGACTTCAGCGTGAGAATCAAACTATTCCCCTCTCTCATCCCTGCTTCCCTGATAATGATGAAAAGCTGATTTACAATTTAAGGTTGATTTTTGATGAACTCTAAGTTAGAACTACCGACTCCGTCCTTAACACATTTCCCCCTTCAGCTCTGCAGACTTCCAACCAGCTATCAGTGCATCTAATATGCCTATCCCCTCTCCCTCCATCTCTCTCTTTCCATTATAGTCTTCGTCCATGCATTAATATCTGTCCTATCAACCTGCCTATTATTGTAAGTATCTTCTATTCATTCCCTTTTAATGACGACTACTTCATTGACTATTCGCAGAAATTGCGAATCTTATGAAATAAAGGAGGCAATACCGGCTGAACGTGGCGTTAAGATTCCTTCTTGATGATTATCAAGATTGATATTTATTTATACACAACACAGTAATCAGATATGCACAGACACTAAAACACAGTAATAAAGCCAGAGGAGCTATATGAAAGTGAAACGCTTACACTATACATAAAAAGAGCCCTGGAAAGCATATTAAAAGAAGAACGCAATATCATTAGGAAAGTTCTCGGCCCAAAATTAAAGAAGAAGGGTACAAACTACAATGCCGAAAAACAACAGAGAAGATGTCCAACCTAGCGACGGACATCGAAGAAAGAGGACTCAAATTTTACAGACAAATCAGACTCCCACCGCCAAGACTTATCAGGAAAGTCAAAACATATATACAAGGTGTCAAATTAACAATACCATGGATGTTACAAGTCCAAAATGATCTACAAAAAGCACAAATAGATCATACAAAAAATTGCAAAAAGAAACGCATACAGAAATAAGATACACCAGTGGAGCGTGATGTCAGAGAACAAATTCCCAAAGAAACCAATAAAGTGGACGGAAGATGGAAAGAAAGTCCACGGATAGATAATGAGAGAAGTGTGGAAGATAAGAAAGGAGTCATTTGCCTTGCGTGATCCAACAGGGTCTATATGCAATTAATTAATTAATATATATGCACATATATGCATATAATATATATATATATACACATATACATTTATATATATATATATATATATATATAAGCACATACATATATTAACTTTCATGTCCTAATAATACATTTCAAAACTAGTATGTTAACGATGCTGAAAATCTCATAGAAGCAAGCAGGTTTACGAACCTGTAATATTTTCACAGCAGAAAACTCTGAATTCCTAACTCCATAATCATTGATCTATTGTGATTCTTAAGATCTAATGTTCACATTCACTGAATCGACTTTATAAAAAAACGAGAACAATAGGCAATTCGTTACGGGTACAGAAATGTATGATAACATTTGGTCGCATACAGAATCAGAACCCCACGTGAATTATTAATAACATTCCCATTGTGCACGCCCGACATTTCTTCCGTCATGCAGACAACTCTGCCAACGTAGCATTATAGGATAATGACGAATCAAATATGTGACTGAATTTATGATTTAGAGAAACCTACGCCGAGACATTTGAATCATACTCTTTCTGTGATCCCCGTCAACGGTGACACCCAGACACCTTTGTACCTGAACAAGAAGTCGTACATTATAAGGCAGGCTATTAGCAAATGACACTCATGCCATCGATATCTTCATCACTATCTTCCGTATCGCGCAACAATGCGAATTCATCAAAAGGACTGCTCGTCAAAAAGGATATTGTGGACTATTAATGTCGTGGAATGGAAGATTGAAATCACAAGCAGAAAAGTTCTGTTCCTTGAGGTGGGACCAAATAATTTCATCATATCGGAAGTATTCTCTGTTTAAGTAACAGTCTATGGCATAAATTGGGAGAAACCCATAATAATTGGAGTATCAAGCATTTGAAAATTTCCATGTAAATCTTTTGTAGAAAGGTAAAGTAGTATATGAAGTAATTGTCAGTTGTCTGATTTTCCTAGTTCTCCACCTATCTTTTTTCGAGTTTTACATTTTTTGAAGTATTAATTTTTAATTCATATAAATCAAATGGGTAAAGTTATCGCTATTGTATATCCAAAACATTTTTATTCAACAAAACAAAGTTATTCAGCATAGTTACGGATGAGAAAAATAAAAAGGTTAAAAATGGAAGAGGCTATCGAACGGAGTATCAAGAAATAAAAACTATTTTTTACACTGACTATGCAGTGCCTTTGGCAGATTGCGAGGATGCATTTGCAGAGACTTCTGCACATATTTAATTCTACAGCAAAAAAATATAATATGGGAAAAAACCTGAAAAAACAAATGTGTGGCTAGACCAAAAGAACCTATCAGCTGTAAACTGGATATGGATGGAAGAGTCATTCATCAAGAAATGGCTTTTAAATATCTGTAAATTGAGCTTTCAAACTCTGGAGATATTGAGAAGGAAGTGGGAGAGCAAGTGATAAAAGCAAACGGAATTGCTGGCTGTCTTAATGCCACAATCTGGCGAAACAATCAATCAAGGAAAGAAACAAAGAGCAGAATATACAAGGCCGTAGTGAGACCAAATTTAACGTATGTAGGAGAGACAAGACCATATACTCTCAAAACCAAAAGGTTACTTGAACCCACGGAGATGAAAATTTTGCGGAGGATTGCCGACGAAACATTATTCGACTGAGAAAGTCGATGACAACGCGGCGTGTGGAAGATATTAATCAGTGGATTCGTCGAAGGAAGGTGGAATTAAGTGAACACGGAGACAAAATCTAGTGGAAATGACAAGAGACAATGCTCCAAAAGGAAAAAATAAGTTCGCTTCGACCAAGGAAAAGATGGAAAGATAACCTGGATGTGGAATAAGGGAAAGGAGAAAATAAGATGAGGAACTGAAGGAAACAAGCACAAGCATAGGAAGAAGAAGTAAATACAAAAGTTACCAATCCAAAATATCTTGACCACTTTGGAAAGCCATACTCATGGATGACAGCTTGACAGCTATACGCATGAATGAGCTGTTCTATACAACACGTTCCAAAGTTATGAGGAGTTTGTACTCTCCGAAAAAATATGACTCTCAGTGGACAGGGACCATGGAGTGCTCACGTCCGATAAAATGGACACGCGGGGTGCACTACCCTGAAGACCTTCCGAAACCCTAGGGCGGAATTTATTGCAAGCAAGACAACACTTATAACATTAATGAAGAAACCACACTACTATAGATCAAAAAGGGCAAGAATAATTTTTTTCAGTAGAATGAAAAAGTCCGTACGATGGATCTGGTTCAAGAATATATGACCATTCTGAACACCTTTTGAGCACCGTCCATAAGGACACAATTTGACCACCATAATCCTCTTTAGTATGACAGGGACGGAGGAGGGAGAAGACAAGGGAAAGAAACCCGGTATCGAAGGTTGACAGGCACTTAGGACGAAAGGCGCCAACTGATTACTCAGCGCGACGTCCCATGCAAAGGGTCGTATTTCCTCCGAGTTATTTCTCGACACAATGGGAGGACAGGTACGAAAACAGAAATTTCAACTCCGTCCGGCCGGCGAATGGTTTACGCCGTGTTGCTGGAGACTAGAAGAGCGGAGGTGCATTTTAAAACCTCACTGGGCTGGACTCTATCGGAAGGACAGAGATGTTCATGAAGTATTTCCAGTGGCTTAAACTCTGAAAACAACCGCCTATCTCATCACAAATGGGATTTTTCTCAACAGATTACAGGAATAGCCCAGTATCGGGTCGATTAAAACGCTTCCAACTCTTCTATACACTTTTTTAACTTGTGTTAGCGTTTGAAATTATAATAATGATACTAAGAATTTTTAAAAAGGTCGTTCAGTCCAGTGGATATCATACCCAACTCCCAACTTAAAAATGGTAGATTATATTTCGATGACGATCCAGATCGATAAAACACAAATCGAGTGAAAACTAATGCCTTTTATTAATTTTTTTATCAAATTCTTTTTCCAACAATCTTTGGAAATATGAGAAAAATTCACACAGCGCATTTTCATGTACTATTTGTACCGTCCCAAAACATATACATTGCACCACTGAGCTTTCCCTCAAGTGTGTGTGTATATATATATATTTTTATAAATATATGTGTAATTATATATATTTATACATATAAAAATGTATATGTATAATTATATATATATCCAATCCAATGGGGAGTCCAACTTATGGATAAAACTACACTTTCTCTAGGTATATATAGAAACGTATTAAAGACAATATTCGGATCCAATTGTGTCTTTTATTTGTTTTTGTATGTATCTAGTGAAAGTATATATATATATATATATATGTATATATATATATATATCATTATCAGTACTTCAATCCGAAGATTGGTTGACTTCAGGCCTCAATGCCATCACAATATGTGAATGCAGGGCTCCATTTTCTAGGGAAATATTTTATGTGGTAGTTTCCCTTCGCACTTCGCAGTACTGCGGCCGATTCCGTGAACTTCACTCTCGTCCGCAGCTATGGCAGTTGATGCCGGGCCGATCCTCTTG
>WURS02471764.1:0-13010 GCA_011762765.2 Rhinocypha anisoptera | reverse complement strand
GGATAGTGAGAGGGATGTAGTTAATTGTTGGAGAGATCTTTACTAAGGAGGGGAAAAGGAACCGGGGGGAGGGAGGGAGCGTTGGTCATGCGGCAATGTGGAGAGAAGCAATGGAGAGCGGTTTTGAACAAAAAATTCTTTGACAACTGTGTGGTCGGTGTCCAAGTTATGACAAGTTATTTAAAAAACCATCACTCTATCATGGATTTCCACAAAGTGACGGCCTCCACAGTGAATTGTGGTGGTGGTTGAGGATTTGGTTCATAAGGATATATATATACATATAGAACATAGTTGTATACAGAAGTGGGACATGGGTAATATCAGAGAAAAGAAAATTTGTAACAGTGGAAATTTGGTGCTAATGAAGAATGTTCAAATTTGAATGAATACATCGCATAACCAAAAGTGAAATACAAAACAGCCAGAATAGAGAGGAACTTATGGACTACATAAACAAGAAGAAGAAGGAACTAACAGAACACCTCTTGAGGAATAATAGTTTTTATTAGTGTCTGTTGTAATCATTAACTTTTATGGTTTTACATTTTCACTGTCATGTTTACAATATTGTTGCATTGGGCAGAGTAACAATCATATGAATCAGAAAGCTCAGTGATCCTCAGGTTTTTGTGTGTGTGTATGGCTCAGTGGACACTGCCATCTATGCCCTGCTAAGCAATTTTCTGTATACTCAATCTTGCTGAGAAACCGTTGGTGTTGCAGGGGAAGGAAATGGCTCCCCTTCTTCGATGCATGAATTTCACATGCCTTATTACTTGTTACTAGGGACTCCTTTGTCACCTATCAAACCAACCCTTGTGATGAAAACTAATTTTAATTTAGGATAATGAAATATAGAGCAATTAATGTAGCTTCTACTCATCTAATTCTGAATCCCAAGTTTTCAGTTCATGAAACTGAAAATCTGGAAGGAGATGTACTGTTAGAAAAATATGGGGAAGGAATGATGCTTGTGCTATTTTAATCTGATATGTCTTCCTTCTATTGAAATGGAATTGAATTCTATTAGAAAAATATCTTTATTGCTTGAGTATGCATTAATGTATTTTCTCATTCCAGATACCCTTCATATCGTGAACCTTACAATTCTGAGCACAAGTACAAGAGAACTGAAATGTATTGGCATGTACTAGCAGCTAGGCTTGCCTTTGTTGTTGTATTTCAGGTAAGAAATATTAATAAACTTGAAACTAAATGGTTTATTGATGAATTTTTAATATCTATAAATTATACTTAAGTCAATACAACTTCGAATTTTCTAAAATTGTATTCACTTACAAATGAAGCATTTAAAAAATTAAAACTATATAATAAAAATAATTTTTCCTTGTCTTTCACCTTGATCTTTCTCCTCCTCTTTCACATATTTTCTCATCTTCATACAGGTTCACTGTTCATGATTCATTTAATATATTGTATTCTTGATATCACTGTATTCTCAATCTTTCTCTCTCTCTCTTAATATCCCTGACACAATTTCCTTCTCATCAAAGTCTCCCATCACACTGTCCCAGCCAGCTTTCTTTCAGTCCCTCTTCTCAACCTTTTTCTGCACTTCATTTCCCATTACTCTTCTCCATATATATCTTTCATCCTTTCTAGTAGAATACCCATACCATGTCAGCTTCCTTTCAATTACTTTAATAACTCTCTTAAATTTGTTTTCCATCTAATCTCCTCATTTGCTAAACTTTCTTCATAGTTAGTTCACACTTTCACCTTAGCAGACTTGTTTATGTCCTGTTTCATTTTTCTTTTATTATTCCCTCTGATTGTTTTGTGTTATTTAAATTTTTTGTACCTTTTGTGTTGCATATTGGCAGCATGACAATTTTCAGTTAGTATTGTGACCACTCTCCTGTTTCTCCTAATTGAGGAATGATGTATGGAAAAAGAGAAGGTCTTGCCTTTGCTTTGTGGACCTTGAAAAAGTTTTTAATAAAATGAATTGGAAAAAACTTATGGGAATTGTGAAAATGAAGGGATTAGAATAGTGTGAAATAGGTGACTGGTAGAAAGACTTTGCATGCATCAATGTTTGTCTGTAGGATTTGACAATGGTTAAGTGAATGGGGTGAAGTTGGAAGAGGAGTCGGGAAGGGATGTTTTCTCTCACCAATGATGTTTATTATGTATTTGGAAGAAATGATTGAGGAAAGTTTGGAAGGATAGGAGAAGGCGGGAGCGAAAATGGGAGGCAGACATGAAATCAAGTTTTGCCAATGCATGCATGTATTTATAGTAGTGATTGTCAAGGATCCTGATACATTACAAAGCCAGTGAACAGGATTAACATACACTTTGAATGATAAGAAATGAAGATAAATCAAGGAAAAACAGGTCATGGGGAGAGGAAAGAATAGCAGTAATACTGGATGAAAAAGATTAAAAAAGTAGAAATGTTCAAATATTTTGGTGGTGTGTTGGAGAGCAATTGGAGATGTGAGAAAGAAATAAAAGAAAAGTGGGAATAGCAGTGGTGGCATACAAAAAGATGAAAAGGTTGTTAACTAGCAAGATGGATAAGGAATTATGGAAAAGGTTGAAATGATTTTTGAAGTGCCTTTTTGTACAGGTCAGAAAGATGGGCATGAAAGAGACTACCTACTGAGAATAAAAACAGCACTTTACCACAGAAAAATAAAACTTTAATGTACAACATACGTTTCAGCTCACTGAGCCATCCTCAGGTACAATGATAAAAGTGTGGAAAAGTGCTGTTTTTATTCTCAGTATGAATCTCTTCCACCACATCACACCTGATTCGGTGAAAATGATTAAAGAGACTAAGTGTTTAAAATATATTTTTTTAAATATTGAAAGACTAATTCTCAGTGATGAAATGAAGTAAAGAAGAAGTAAGGTCTTCCAGCATGTGGAAGATGAGAGGATTCTGATAAAAATAATTATAAAGCATCAGAGAAACTGATCTGGACACTTTTTAAGGGGAGTAACTGTCACGGAATGCAACACTTGGTGGAATTATAATTTATACAAACTATTTATATTTTCAGAATGTGGTGTCTCTAGTCACAATGGCAGTTCAATGGATAATTCCAGATATGCCACGAAAACTCCGGGATGAAATTCAGCGTGAAGCATATCTCACCAATGAAATAATCATTAGAGAGGAACGGAACAGGGTGAAAAGAGGAAGGGGAAGTACTGGTGACTATTCAAGTGAACCTAGGAGTCCATTACCTCCTGGCATTCGAATGAATGCTGGTGATAACACCACATCCCTTTTGTATCCTTCCATTTCAAAGAGGGTTTTTGATGGACGGTCCAACAGTTCCTTGTAAGAGGACATTAAAATATCAACCTGAATGGATATTAGCATTTGATATTAATTTTTTATACAAGCATACAACTGATAATTTGTGCTATTGTTTGGCCCATAAGCTTTACTATATGTTTGTAATGTTATTTTTTTATTGTGTGAAAAATTTGTTTTCGTCTGCTTGTTCTGCATTCAAGAAGTCCATTTTTTTCATTGAAATTCCCAAAGGGTGGTTGATTATGTGAAAGTTTGAAATTTTATGAAAAAATTTATTTGGGAATAGAGATATATGTAGTAGTTAGGGAAAAGAATTATTCTCCCTTTTGACCATTAGTAAGCCTGAATGTGGTGAAATGTTGTAAGTTATTATATTCATTGGCAGTTCTTTGTTAAATTGTTGTTGATTTTTATCATGAAAAATTTAAAACTCAATTATTTAAATATACTAGGATTTAAAATTTTGTATTTGTTGTGTACATTGTTAGATTGTCTTGGGAATTTACTCATTATTCAGCTAAAATCATTTGGTAAATCTTTACAGCTGGTTCTCCAGGAAGAATTGTTTGAGTATGTACCATTGTGACAATCAGAATACCAAGAATCAGAGATTTAATAAAGCTAGACATAGTAATGCTGGTCGGAGTTTGAAATTTTGCAATATTCTGGACCATTGGTAATATTGAGTTGTGTTTTAACACATCCTATACAGGCTGCTCAGCTATTAACTAATTTTTATATCTAACATTATTTTAAAATTTTGCATCTGTAATTAGAGGATGTGGAAATATGTTAAACCATTTTCTATAATCTTTTTTTATGGCTAAATGGGAAAGAAAGCTGCTAATAAGAGCATCTAGTTACTTTATACACAATTTAAATAGTTCCTCAGGTTTATATTCATTTGCTTGCTTTGCTTCATCTGTTCATGGCATGTAATATCTTGAAAATGTTTATACTAATGAGCCAATCTAAAAACTGTCAAAGTGTACAAATTTTGATACTTCAAATAAGGTGTAATGCTGAGAGTAGAAAGATTTCTTCCATACTGTAAAAACAATTGCTCTTTTTTCAGGGGGGGGGCTCTTCACAAAGTATCAGTTAACGTAGTAATGAAAATGTTGTTTATTGAATGGTAGCTGGCCATTTTGTATGATGCCTTCATGTACAGTACAATGTGTCAGTATCATTAGCCTGTTGATATTATTTCGTAATCAAGAAAACTTTTTTAAATTGATACCGTGAAGCTGTCTCCAAAAAAACTACTCATTGGGTTAGCCTCAAGTGTTCAAGGTTTGATACTGATAAATCATGGAGAATACTTTATTTAATATATAGTATTTTACAGGAGGATATAAAAACTTTCTGGTGATGCAATATATTTTACTATGATAGAGGAAAAAATTTTCTACATTCTTGGGAAGCCATTACAGACATGGTGACAGTTAAATATTATAACAGTTTTACTCTAGATTTGTTTATGCAGAATGGTAGATAGCATGACTAATATTTATTCGCCATATGGCCATAATGATTGCATTATCCATTATTTTGTTACATTTTTGGAAATTAAAAAGAATATTTTTGTTGAAACAAAAAAATTATATGCATATACATAAATATTAAAATGAAATAATTGATCATATGGCCTAAACTATCATATACTGTGCAATACTCATGAATATTAATATTGTTATAGATTTCTGTTTCTCTACTGCTTATATGAATTTTCATGGTACTAATGCATTTCATATTTGTGTAACTACCGTAATGTGACCTTAAACAATTGTAAGGTAATTTCACCATTTAATATTTCTATTAGTTAAATCCAATATTTATCAAAATGCCTTAATTGATAATAGGCAACATTACTTTGTCACTAGCCTTTGTTCTTTGTGAATATGTATTAACTGATTTGACTTACATTTTCTCCTATAGAATTTTGACATTCCATTCTCAGCTATATTGTTTTTTATCACTTTTTAAAATAATGAAATAATTTGAAATCATATGCAACTTCCTCTGATGTGTATGTGACTGACTTATGAATCTCATTAACCTCAATATAGGCTCTGTAATTTACTCAAATATGCCTATAAACTATACATTTTTTTAAAATGTCCAATCAGAGATTATTCTGCATAAATTTGTATTTTGCAAGGGAGAAATTTAAACACACTTAAGGGCACTTATGCATAAAGAATTATTTATTGTGAAAGTTAAACCTATTAATTCTCAGAAGTCTTGGATGGAAAAGCTATTTATCTTGGATTTTTATCATGGACATTTTCAAAAGTTAACTGTATTTTCTCATTATTAATCATGATAAATCTTAATAATTTTTTTTGAGATTTTATAAGTTTTAATCTTAATTGGCAAAATCCATTTCATATTATATATTTATGTATTTGAGAATACTTTAATGTCCCAGTTTCTTTTTATGGTTTAGTTAAGTTAACAGTCCTTTCTATTTATTTCTGTTGTTTGTGAAAGTGGACAATTGGTACTTTTTCAATTGATAATTTTGTTAATAATAACAGATGAGATCTTCACAGTGAGCAACAACGAAAAATCGAAATCACAATTTTGCTATTGTTAAATAAGTTCTATAACCTGAAATACAATGCATAAGTGAAAATGATATAATCTGAACTTTTTAAACTTTCCATTTGCTTCCATAATGATAGAATTGAGATGTTTTATACTTGATAGTAATGGAACTATATTTGATAATGATTTCATAATTGTTTTTCCTATGATTTCTAATAATTGCAGCTATCAAATAAATTTACTGAGTCAGTTATAAGAATTGTCTTATAAATGGTTATATTTCATTTAGACCTGTTTTTAAATTTCTATAGGTTACTACATTGGTTTTACTCAAGTCTTCCCTAAAACATTACATATCAGTTTAATGAACTCCTTTATATTTTTTAGTGCAGCTTTAAAAAGATGTTAATCAGTGAAAATATTTCCTTACCATCACTTCATTATTTATCCATTTATATTCACTCATTATTTGGTTGTCTAATCAATTGTGTACTGGTGTTGCAGTCAAACTTTTTCTTTCCAAAAAAACCTAAGCATTTTATCTTTTGTTCATTTTTGAAAAATGTTAGAGTTTGTGACTTAATATTTTCCAAGTTGTGGATATTTTATAAACCAATATTTATCTAAAGATATGAGCAGCTTCTGAGCTTTGATGATCATTGTTGATAAAAAATATCATGCTCATTTGTTTTTTCAATTTTATCATATGTAATATGAAATACTGAGTGATTACAATGCCATTTCATAGCCACTAATAGAATTGTTTTCCAGTCATCTATTATTATTATTACAATTAATGTAGTAGTATCATTTGCTTTCCTTGGGGTATCCTCCATTTTTCTAGTCTGCTTTTCCTTCGGCCTCTCTTTTTGAAATAAATTTGTGTTAAACTTTTAGCTGCTACTTTAAACCATTTCATTACCATTAATATTTTATTTTACTGTGCCATGGAAGATGGATAGAAGGTAAAATTAAATCTCAATGCACTAGCAACATTGATACCAATCTCTGTTCTTTTTTTATTCAACAGTTTAAAATTTAGTTTTAATTACACTATCCTCCAAGAGTAAAAGACAGTATCCTGTATGTTAAATATATTTTGTCCATTTGATGTTTCATTTTATTCATCATCATTTGTTTCATTTTCCATTTTATTTCTATATCTTACATGAGTATCACCTTGTATTTCTTAACTACATATATTCCTTCCGTACGACCTGAGGATTACATACATAAGATTTGCCATAAATGAGATTGGCCCTTTCTATGTTGTAGTCATGGATAACTATTTATAAGATCTGGCTAATAAGACAATACCTGACTATTTGGTTTAGATCTGAAATTGATTCTAATTATTCCTGTTTTATTTAATGCAATTATTTAATTCACATTTTGTTCTAATTGTTTTCTTAATGTGGTAATAATCAGTCATTAAATTTATTTTTAAATTAATTCTCACTCCAAAAAAAGTCATTAAACACCTTAGTAGCCTTTCATTAAGTCACCAAGTAAACTTCAGTATGTTGGATTTTATTTTAGTATTTCAGTGAAAAAATAAAATGTCATGACATTTTGATTTTTAAGTATGTATAATTATGGAGATGTTATGTTACCAGTTATCAAAATACTCTTCTTGGATTTATCATTTCATGCCAATTATCCAAGTGTATCACTTTATTAAACATTTTTTGTTCCCAAATTTCAATATTCCTTGGTGCATGTTATGCATACAATAGAGGTTCTGGTTCTTGGGCTCTTTGCTCTCACTTACACTTTCCCTATTACCTACCCTCCATCTACAACAGAAGAGGATCCAAAACTGATGTATTGGATCCTCTTGTACATCCCAGCAAACTCCCACCTTCCTAATTTGCTGGTATAGAAAAAAAAGTTAAACAGACCTGAGAATTATGCTTGGGATTTCAAGGTAATGATGACTCTAACCAAAGTTTATTATAACCTTAAACAAAGTAGCAAAGGCGTTGAGATATTGTGGTTATTTATATAAAATTTTATAAAACTTTTGTTATGTGGAGGACTTTGTTTTATTCAATGTGTGAGAGTAGTGTTACTTTTTTATATGAACAAATGTCTTTATCTTATGTGTTTTCATGTAATAGGTTTTTGTAGCCAGGTTGGTGAAGTTATATATATATATATATTTATATTATATTTTAATTTACTCATGCCAGACAAATACTAGTTAGCGTAGCAGATTCCTTTTGCCACAGATGTGTGTACTTGCATGCCATTTTTATTTGGTTGCTCAGATCTGCATGTATCATATCGTGCATACTCATAAATAATATAGGTGGATATATAAATTGGAAAGCCTTAGGTTATCTGTATGTTTTTGTAATTTTTATAATGTTTTTTCAAGTTTTATAATCTCTGTTATTGTACTGGTGCTATTTTTCATATTACAGAATAACTTTAATAGAGTTGTCCTTTGTACAATTCACTTGAGTAATTCTTGAAATGTGTAAGGTATGTGAATTATAATTCCTGAAACAGCTCTTCCAGGAAGGTTTAGATGTACAAAGGGGCATAATCTTCAGTCATAAATGCTGGAATGAAGAGCTTTTGAAATTATGTCTTTTTCCAAAAAGGTCTTCAATTTCATTCGTTAAGACTACTCAGGCCAAATTATTTTTGATTTTACTTGTGGGCAGAAGGTTCCCATTTCCTTGACCTTGTAAAATGATTTATTATATATACTGACATTGTAAGAGGGCTTGTAGATTACTTGAACCTTGTAGATTTCATTGACCATAATTGTGTAATGTTCTTTGCTTGACCCTAATCAAGTAAAATTTGTGTCAAGTTTCACTCAGTGAAAGTGATGAGAAATATTAGAACATATCTCTTTTTGTTGTGTGTCCATCGTAACATGCATTGTGTGCATATGTACTGCCATATATGTTTTCTGACAAATGGTCAGTTATTTCTGTACCCTCTCGGTTGAGGAAATGCCAAAAGTCATATAAAAGTGCTGATAAGCCTATTTTGTCCACATATGTCCTGTCAGTGTCCAAATGAACCATATGCATTCAATGTAAGTCAGGCACCCATGTGCAAAACATTCTTTACATTGTCAGGAAGATGGATCATCCAACCATGAAGTGTTCTACTGAAGTGTTTTATGAAATATAAATGTTTATTCATCAGAAATCATGTATTGTACAAGTTTATCAATAAAATATCATCAGTTATTAATAATTTTTTATTTAATCTGGTTATATACCAATATAGTACAAACTTTGCACTTGATTATGTGATATGCATTTGATCTGAAGCAATTTAGCTTGCCTTTACGGACCTAAGTAGTTTCATGTACATTGTAACCCATTTCCTTTTCTTCAATTATATGCAAAATTTTACAGAATAATATTAAAGAATGTATCAACCATTCAGGAACACAAGTGTGCCCATATCACATTTTTGGGAGTAGCAGTCATAGACATGCTTAGGAATAATGCTTTAGTAGCTTGCAATCGTTCTGAATATCCTGATGTCCACCGTTTTTGGTATCTGAGCAGTCAAGTTGAATTCGTTTCATTTTACAGTTGCCAAGGGTATTTTCCCCAGACCCCATGGACCATTTCAGCTATTACCCACTGAGGGTTTTTCCTCTAAAAGTAATTCCCTTACCAGCCCAAATCCCTTTTTTACAAACTATGGTTTTTTACCCAGTCTCAATGGACTCTGATCAACACTGAGATGATTCTAGAATGCCTTATTGTTTAGACCTGACAGAATCATCCAGCTTAAAGACAGCTGGCCGGGTTAGACTAATGAGCAGTGTCCACCTGTTAACCCAAAAGTTGTGGGTTCAAGTCCCGCTTCGGGCACGGGTTTATAAAACTAATTGTTCGAAAGGTTAAGTGTAAGAGAGGAACTTGACATCCTAATTTCGCCTGATTAAAAATAAAGAATTATTATTAATAATTTGCAGAAGTTTAATATGCATAATATATACCAGTTTTTCCCAACTCAATTTATGTTATCCTTATCACTGTACCCTGATATTTTTAGGAAAGTAGTCCGTCGCATAAAAAACCAAAATGCGCGACTTGAGAAAGTATGGAACAAGTGTATATCTGTTTTTCGTTGTTTTGTGAAAAACGGGAACTTTAAAAATTTCTTGTTATCAGTAGTTTGCTGATGTATTCTGTGGGACAACTGCGGCAATCCTGAAGAATAAAGTCTTGTTTATTATCGACAACTCGGGGAGTCGTAATCGCCGATCTAGTTTTTCACTCGTCTCCGAACAGACCTGGCTTGTGCGATTTGTGTGGTTGAGTGGCTCCAAAGTAATCTTAATTTTATCCAGGTGGGTACTGTGTTAGGGTTTTCTGGATTCTAAAGTCGAGAGATAAGCGACTTTCCATTTGGCGGGTCAAAGGTGAGGTGGTCTGACGTAAGGATTCACGTCAATGCGCCAACCCACTCTCTCCGCCCCCTCCCCACCTAGCAAGAAGTATGACGTGGGGTGCCAAAATATCGAACGGTAGCAACGGGGGAAGGCCGCTGTGGAGGCGCCAGTGGCCCCTTAGAGAAAAAAAAGGTCGCGAATAGATAATCTATCAGAGAAATACCCGGCGTGGAAATTAGTCCTTTTGCTACATAAGCTAAATATTTGTTTCGATTCATCTGCCCATAACTTTAAATCTAATTAAGCTATAATCTAATGCAGTCTGCTAATATAATTTGTGTACCCTTTTTTGCATGCCCGTTAATTAATGTGTTTTCTCCGCAATAACAAAAAAAATTGTTATATTGTGACTATTTCGTCGCAGAACCGTTACAGGTTCCTATCTTTAAAAGGATATTTTTTCAATTGATTTTTATGTTTGTACGGCGAATTTACAATTCGTTTCCCCAGCACTCAAATTACTTTGATTCTTGATGTACTTCTCCGTACTTTTCTACTCGAAGAAAGAGCAGATTTTTTAACACTACTAGAGAGCTCTCGGAATAGAGCACAATCTTATTTTATTACAGCTTGATTAAATGTTAGTTATAAAAAGTAAAAGCAAAATAAAAACTGTGGCAAAAGCTTAAGGAATGAACTAGGAAGTTGAAAGGTTTTAGAGTTAATTTTTTTAATTTCTGCACTATCCCGGCTAATATAGCGTCAATTGCGAATTCATAAAAGCTCTCGCGGATGAAGGGAGACGATTTCTAAATTACAATATTTTTATACCAAATTATATGCATTACATTATAATGCGTCAGTAGTAACTTAAGATGAAGTAATTGGCCAAGGGGAAAACAGTTATTGGAAAAGAACAACAAATACCATTTAAAAAAAATTAAATCGGTTTACTACGAGGGTGGCTGAAAAGTTTCCGACCTCAACGTGAAGATGGCAGCACTCGTAAATAAAAGGTAGTGTATTTTGTTGTTCATCTGTCTACAGTTACTCACCAAAGTTTCAGCCATTTTAGACGCGCAGTTGTTATGTATCAGTTGTTTGCTTGAGTTGATGTGAGTGTTTTTGTGAAACTGGACAAAATCGAGTATCGAGCTGTTATTAAATATTTGTTTTTAAAAGGCAATACGCCTGCGCAAATCAAAGATGAGTTGGATTCTATGTATGGGGACTCTGCACCATCATTTTCCTCGGTGAAATTTTGGGCAGCTGAAGTTAAACGTGGCCGTAAGAGCTTGGGAGACGATGAACGTTTGGGACATCCAAAAACTACAACTACCGACGAAAACATCGCCAAAGTTCACCAAATGGTGGTAGACGACCGCCGAATTAAAGTGAGAGAGATAGCAGAGGTTATGAACATGTCAAAAGAACGTGTTTGTCACATATTAAATCAACATTTAGACATGAGAAAGCTGTCCTCGCGTTGGGTGCCGCGTTTGCTCATGTTAGACCAAAAACGTGTTCGAATGAATATTTCCAACGCTCTGTTGGCGCAGTTTAGGCGTAATAAATCCGAGTTTTGGCGCTGAATATTAGTATAGATGAAACTTGGATACTCCATTATACGCCCGAAACAAAAATACAGTTCAAACAGTGGACTTCACTGAGGGAACCGGCCCCAAAACAAACAAAAACTGTTTTTTTCGGCTGGGAAAATGAGGGTGACTTTTTTGGGATAATCATGGAGTTATTTTAATCGATTATCTTCAAAAAGCAAAAATCATTACAGGAGAATACTACGCATCATTACTTGACAAGCTGAAGGCAGAACTTGCGGAAAAATGGCCACATTTGGAGAAAAAGAAAATTCTGTTTCACCAAGACAACGCATCGTCTCACACCTCAGCGGTTGCCATGGCGAAAATCCACGAATTACGGTTTGAACTGCTTGACCATCCGCCTTACACCCCAAGCGATTTCTTTTTGTTCCCTCATCTAAAAATTGCGGTCGAATGAAAGAGATTTTCGTCAAATGAAGAGGCAATCACCTTCGTGAACAATTATTTTGCAGAGAAAACGCCGAATACTTTTTCGACGGGTTACAGAGATGGAAGCGTCGCTGGGAGATGTGTGTAGAGTTACAAGGAGACTATGTTGAAAAATAAAAAAAAAATTCTGAAAAAATGTCTTGTATCTTTGTTGGGTCGGAAACTTTTCAGGCCACCTAATTGCATCATGATTTCCTCCTTCCCGCTTTCCCGATGGTGCAATCCTTACATCCACGCAACAATTGGGCCAGGTACTCGAACAAAATAAGGGTCGCCAGCACTCATAGGTTTAGTTACTCATTCTTTCCCCGAAGTAAAATAGTCCCAGCAAGCCCCCACATTTCCATCTGCCATTCCTGACGCTCCCTGTTACACGCCCCCCTGACGGCTTTCCGGGTATTAAATGAGCACTGTGGCAGGGAGAGGTGAAATGTAAGCGGATAATGTAGTTCATAGGAAATGGTTTATTTGGAGCTTTAAGAAATAATGAAGTGCCTAATACCTAACAATAACAATGTTTTAAACAGAACCACATGTCAAATGTGTGAGTTATTTGCATCACTGTTCTACTCTCGCATCGGTTTAAAAAATTACCACATTTTTGTAAATTTGAGTCCAATTCACACAATTATTTATTTTAAATCCTATAAATCTATTTGGAGCGACGGCTGGCATACCGGGGAGGAGGGACGAGTGGAAAACCCGAGCTTCTGTGAACCAGAAAGCCCCTGTG
>WURS02471744.1:5000-13011 GCA_011762765.2 Rhinocypha anisoptera | reverse complement strand
ACTGGAGAAAATCGGTTCCAAAAAAGAGCCATTCGTACTATAGAAAGAGAAAAATAAGAATGGTTTGATAAGTTTGGGTGTCATATCTCTCTCTCTCCCTCTCCTCTCTCTCTCTCTCCTCTCTCTCTCTCTCTCTCTCTCTCTCTCTCTTCTCTATTCTTTCTCTCTTACTCTCTTTCATTCACTTTCTTTTGCTTACTCTCTTTCTCTCTTGCACTATCTCTCTTATTTTTTTTCTCTCTCTCTCTCCCACTTACTCTCTTACTCTCTCGTACACACTTTTTTATTTTATCTCTTGCGCTCTTTCTCTCTCTCCCTCTCTTCCCCTCCTCTCTCTCACACACTCACACTCTATCTATCTTTTATCTATTTCACTCTCTCTTTCTTTTCCTCTTTCTCTATTTCTCTCCCTCACTCTATTTATCTATCTATCTATCTATTTCACTCTCTCTCTCTCTCTATCTATCTATTTCTCTCTCTCTCTCTCTTTATCTATTTTACTCTTACTTTCTCCATCTTTCTCTTCTACTTTCTCTCTTTCTCTCTCTCACACACACATACACACACATCTCTCTATTCACTCTGTCTCAATCTTACCTCCACCCGAGTCCGTCCTTCAATTGGATCATCTTGCATAATCGGATTAACCAGTGTAAAAGCACACTCCTTTGCCTTGTACTTCGAAACCAGCGGGCACACATCATAGCACTGCTTGGCACTGGTTGCACGTGAAAAGTGGTAGATAGGCTTTGGCAGTGGACTCTCCACTAGTCCTCCCGGTGCCATTTCTTCATCCGAATTGAGCTTGTTAAACATCTGAAAAATGAGACCTGGCTGCGGTTCATCCGATTCCTCCTCTTCTTGAGATCTTTGAAAGAATTGTGGTGGCATTTGTTCCAACATTAATCGCCAGTGTTTGGATTTTAGGTTTGGTTGGACCATTTTGGATCGTAGGTCTAGATCGAAGATTTCACATTGGTATTCCTATAAAAAATTCAAAATTTATCAAAAGGTTAAGTTAGACTGTTAAAAATACTGTCTGATTATAACCCAACATTAACACTTGGTTGCGTTTTAGGGGTCCCTTTTGACCCAAGACATTTTTTGACAATTTTTAAAAAATATGAAGCCCTTGGCGCAAAATTTTAAATTTTTTATAGTTTTTAAAAATTAGTTAAATTTTAAAATAAAAATAATTAATGTCTAAAATAGGTTAAGTTTTTAAGCCATAAAATACTGTTCTAAGAAAAAACACAACCTATCCGAGTGTTAAGCACGTTTCTGGTTATAACTCGACAAGTCTTTGCTATAGACATTTTGGAAAATCAACGCTTATATGCTGAATTTTTTAAAATTTTAGAGTTATAAGCCAACTTTTGAAATTGTAAGGTTATAACCAGAAACGTACTCAATATCAGGTTATAACCAGACAGTATTTTTAACAGTGTAGGTTGGAGAAGGATGAGAACTTTCTTCACAAATGACGTTACCTGTCGAACTGCTTCCGGTGAAGAGGTGCGTTTCACCAAAACCAACCGACACCGATCCTTTCTTTCATCACTCAACCTAACCCGAGCCCAGAGATTGGTGCAAAGTTGCAAGCAACTTTCATAGGTTGTCTGATTGTTCAACACATAGTTTGGTTCGTAGAGCTCCAGAGTCTGTCGACTTTGTGTTGTTTCATCCAACGAATCAAAGTGTGACTCGAGATCGGCCGGATCTTGACTGGCCGGTAGTTGACGTAGTTGAAACACCATTCGATTTAAAGAAGTTTTGGGCGTTATGAGCTCATAGAGTTGACATTTGGACTGGAGAAACATATTTAAAATTGGCATAATTTTTATTAGTATCAAATGAGTTGCGAATAAAACATAAATAAAACATGAGCAATTCACAAAAAACTTGTGAATTGATGAATGAATTTTACTCATAGACTTGACTTTTGGCTTTGGTTTGCTCTTTGCCTAGCCACGTCTTTTCTAGTAAATATAGTTAAATTGTCACGTTGTTTGTGAATTCCTTATTTATGTTTTATTCGTAACTCTGATTGGGAAAGTTTAAGTTTACCTGATTTGAAAAGAACTGCTTGATAAGCACCGTATGACATCGAATGCCCTTAGACTCATCCATTCGCAGTTCTAAACATCGATGAAGACAATAATCCAATCGATTCACGGTGATTGGTTCTCCAATTGGTTTCTTATCAACAGTAAAGTTTCTCGGAAGTTCAGTTATCTTTTGCTTGGTAAAATAAGCACCGGATTGAGATAAATTTTCCGAAGAAAGTTTCTCGCTTGGAATCTGTGATAGAGTGTACTCAAAGTGTCCGTCGTAGAGAATTGGATTGACATCGTAGAATGAACAGTTGTACTGAAACAAAAAGAAAGTTAGAGTTTAGTATAAAAGATTATATAATTAACTTTTCAATAAATTAAAATAACCAACAAATTATTATAATTGGTTTCTAGGTTTCGGCAACACTTCTCAAAAGAGATAGATTAAAATGGTTATCTTATCTAATTCTTATTGATTTAAAACTTTTAAAATAACAATTTTTAATACAAAAATTGTGCTACTAGATGGCGCCACAAGTCAAACTATTTGTTTGAATTAAATTACAACAACAAAAGCAGATCTACGTAAAGATGATATATATTAACTCATACTTTAAGCAACACTCTTCGACTTACCTTGGACTCTTGCAACTCTTCATTGACACTTTCCACACCAATAAACCTCGAAACAAAGAAGAAACAACTTGATTCATTTCCAAGTGCACCAGCAGTGGCACATTGCTGAAAACACTGTTCACCAGTACCAATCATCTGCTTGTAAGGAGGACCAATTTTCCCCACAGCATCCCGAATTGTAGCTTGATCCAGAATCATCGTGTGCTGGATGTACGATTTAGGTCCGTAGAACACATAGGCAGTAAGCTCTTCACTGGATTCTTCCTCCACTTCCGGTTCAACTGATGTGCTTCGTTTCTTGCGCTGTGGTTCGACTGAGGAGGAGACTTCTGGTTCGGATTGGTTTAGCAGAGTGTCGATTTCAAGTTGAGTTTTTTCAACGTTTTGTAAAAGTTTTACCATGACTACTACGGGATCTTCTGAGAAAAAGAGACAGGTCTAGAAGAAATAAACGTAGATATTCAGAGAAAAAAGAGAATAATCAATCAATTATTTAATCACTTATTATCTTACCTTTTGGGTCAAATTGAGTCGATTTTTATAAACTGCCACAAATCGACACTCAACATTGTCATAACACAAATTGCGGCATTTTTCCACCTCTTCACTTTCAATTTCCAATTGATCAATTGGCTGCAAATACTTGGCAACAAACTTGTTGTCTCGTTGCAACAGCAACACTTCGATTAGTTGCAAAATTCCTCGATTGGTTTCCGAGTAGAAGCGTCGGTACGAAACCAGGTGTCGATCGGAGGGGCGTTCCAAGTCTAAAGTCTTTCCATAAGAACCGAGAATGTTGAAACCGGTAACCCAGCCATTTCGGTTTCGAAACCGTCCATCAAGCACGTGACGACTATCACGTTCATCCTCTTCCGACGATGATGAGGAACTTTTACTACTCTTATCCTTTTCCTCACTGGAATCATCTTTCTTGTGCTTCTTATTCTTGCTATGTTTGTCATGCTTTTTATCTTTGTGTTTTGAAATTAAGTTTTCATCACTATCACTTTTGGATGTCTTCTCGGAATGAACCCAGCACAGGCCGGACTTGGTTTGGAAGACAAAGTAGTTGCACGTGGGCTTGGTGGTGCAACTGTTGAAACACTCAAACAGTGAGCTTTGTTTGGTCCATCCATGGTGACCCTCTCTGGCTTTGTTGACCTCAACCCGTGCCGGAACGTGATTCTTCACCATCAGCACATTCTCCATGAGCAACTCCCATTGCGGAATTTTCAACCCGGAAGTGGAACCAGGTTTTCGTTTTAGAAACGGAATCTCGATTGAATCATTTTGGTACGATTCGATTATGTTGGCAAGCCAGTTGGCATTGTCAAATGAGACCTGTTTGTAGTGGATGCAGTGTTTTCGGTTTGAGGTGTATGCAACGCATGACTCGTCCATGGTGCATTCCAATTGACACTTGTCCACTGTTGTAGAACGTTTGGTTCGAAGGCGTGTGGAGTGACTTGGTGCCACTTCGCGATCCACCATCTGAAGCCACTCAAAGTTGGAATGAGTACAAAGCTTGGGTTTGCTTTGAATGTCACTGTGAATGCACTCGGGCAGTGATTCCACAGTTTTCTCAATATCTCCACTGGTCTCGATGCTTTGATTGAAGTAATCGGTCAAGTCATAGCCGAGCAGTTGAGACATGTGTGACATGAAATTTGGTTTTTCCGTTTCGTTTTCATAGATGACGTATGAAGCAAATTTTCGTTCTGGTGAGTAGTTTTCACTTTCGGTATTGCTTCGGGCGTCAAGTTTTTGGATTTCAAAGTTTTCATGCTCATTCTCAAACGATGGAGCTTCACCTGGCACCAGAATATCACTGCCTTGATCTTTGACCCGGCCGATTGGTCCTTGGGATTCGATTCGTTGCTGTTCTATCGGTTCTTCATATCTCTGACCAAAAATCGGATCAACTCTGTAATTTTGTTTGGGTGGAGCTCGACTTCCGGTAGTGTTTTGCTCTTCATAAACAACGTAACTCGACTCTCGTTGTTGATTGGCAATCGCTCCACGAAGGTCGTTTGGATCCACTTCTGGTTCTTGTGAAATTCGACTTCTGATTTCACCTTGACTTGGTTTTTTGTCATAGACAACGTAACTTGAATTTGGTTCTTGTGAAGTGATCTTTCGATTTAACCAACTCGGCAAGCGAATCTTTACCTGAGTTTGATTGCCTCCAAAAGTGAGATATCGAGGTTCGGTGCGAGGTGTGGCCGGATTTTCAACATAATTCTTCTGTTCTCTAACTTGATCTTGATTAATCTTGTCATAACCAGTGTTAGTAGGCTGTGAAACTTGATCTCCGGCTGGAGAAGGTTGGTAAGGTGGATAAGTCCATTGGGTTCCCGAAGACTGAGTGGAAGTAGTTGACTGGTTTTGTAGAGAACGACTTCCGGTTGGTGGTTGCTTTATCGGTGCCTTTTGAGATGTCTGGTTAGTTTCTTCATAAACAACGTAACTTGATTCAGTTTGCTCAACGTCAGTGGTTTGTTCAACATAGCCAGGTGCTACCAGTCGATCTGATTTGTTCACAGGTCTTTGATTTTTGACTGGTGTCTGTTGAGGTCTTCTTAATGGTTGATAAATTTGAGCACTTCCTGTTGGTGTTTTTTGATTGGTCTCGTCATAAACAACGTAACTCGATTCAGTTTGAACCGAATCGGTGGTTTGTTCTACATAGCTTGGTCTTGAAATTGGACCTTGATTTTGAGGATTATTTGCTTTGCCTCTAGCCGAAGGTGGTTGGAGTTTTCGGATTGGTTGATTAATCTGAGCAGTTTCAGTTGGGTTGGTCAGTTTTGTTTCTTCATAAACAACGTAACTTGAATTTGTTTGAACCGAATCAGTTGTTTGTTCAACGTAACCAGGTCTTATTAACCGATCAGATTTGTTTGCAGGTCTAGTCGGACCTCTTGTTGATTGCGGTCTTCTGATTGGTTGGTTAACTTGAGCGCTTCCGGTTGGGGTTGTTTGATTGACATTTTCATAAACACCATAATTTGAATCAGTTTGAACCGCATCAGTAGTTTGTTCTACATAGCTAGGTCTTGAAATTGGACGTTGATTTTGAGAATTATTTGCTTGGCCTCTAGCCGAAGGTGATTGAGGCCCTCTGATTGGTTGGTTAGTTTGTCTACTTCCGGTTGGAGTTGTTTGATTGGTATTTTCATAGACCACATAGCTTGAATCAGTCTGAACCGAATCAGTAGTTTGTTCTACGTAACCAGGTCTTACCAATCGATCGGATTTGTTCACAGGCCTAGTAATTGGACGTTGGCCTTGGGGGCTATTTGCCTGGCCTCTAGCGGTAGGTGATTGGGGTCTTCCGGTTGGTTGGTTAACCTGACCACTTCCAGTTTTGCCGTTTTGCGCAGAATTATACCTCAACAATGCATCTTGTTGAGCAATTTGCGTTAAACGAGCATTACGAAATTGAGTCAATTCTTCATCCATATCTATCATTGTGTGCACCACACTTCCATCGTTATAAACAGCCTTTCGGTAGGCAAAATCTTGACCCAGAAGATACGAGTACTGCGGGTTATGCGAATGAAGAGGGGCGTAATAAACCAACTGAGAGTAGTTCATATGACTTAATATATTTCTCTGCTCAGTATAGCCCGGATCAGTTTGAGGCACTAGAATACTTTGAATCAATGCGTTTTCATATTGACTTCCAGTAGCTTCTTCAAAAGAGTAGTTTTCTTGACCGGAATAACCAGAATTTACCGAAACTCCCCTTTGATCAGAAGATTGAGAAGGACGGGAAACTTGACCACGGTAGTACGGATTTGAACTGTACCCGGAAGTTCCTGTAAATCCACTTTGACTTGAAGTCGAAGAAGAACTTGAAGACGCTTGACCACGATAATAAGGATTTGAAACAGATGTTTGACCGGAAACACCAGTTTGACTAGCAACTTGAGATGAACCTGAACTTTGATAATAGTCATTTGAAGTTGATCCATAACCAGAAGTTGATCTTAAATTTTGATCAAACTGAGAACCAGAATTTCCACTTTGATAACTGTTTGAAGTGCCACCAGCAGCTGAATTTTGACCAGAATTTTGCGTTTGATCTTTACTTGAAATCGTGTGCCAACCGGAAACAGTCACTCGGTGATTAATAGAACCGGAAGTCGGTGTTTGATCTTGATCATAATAAGCTCTACTTTGACCGGAAGTTTGAGACCATTGTCCCGTAGAACCAGTAGTCTGACCAGAAGTTTGAGCAGTATTATAACCTAATGATTCAGATCCACCTTGAACCTTGCCACTTCGATAACTCCATTCTCCTTGGTGGTATTGGGGAGAAATCTCTTGATTCACTTCCGATTGTGAGGTACCACCGGAAGTGGCTTGACAGCCAGCATTGGCTGGCCAATCGCAGACATTTGTGGAAGGGTTAAAGTGTGTTCCCGGGCCACAGTCAAACGAGTACTTGATTCCGTTGGCACACCGGTAGAACTTGGTACAGTCGGTTGGGTGCGGGTAGAAACCGTCATCTGGGAATGGGAGATTGAAAGATAATGTTTGAAAAGAAACGAATAAAGATAAGAAAGAGAATGAGAAGAGAGAGAGAGAGAGAGAGTAAGAGAATAAGAGAGAAAATGAGAGGGAGTGAGAAAGAGAAGAAAGAGAGAGAGAATAAGAGAGTGAGAATAAGAAAGAAAAAGAAGGAGAATAAAAGAGAGAGAGAGAGAAAAAATAAGAAAAAGAGAGAGAGATAGAAAGTTAGAAAGTGAGATAGAGAGAGAATAAGAGATAGAAAAGAGAGAGGGAGAGAAAAAGAGAGCGAGTGAGAAGAGAGAGAGTGTGTGTAAGAGAATAAGAGAGAAAGTGAGAGGGAGTGAGAAAGAGAGAGAGAGAGAATAAGAAAGTGAGAATAAGAAAGAGAAAGAATAAGAGAAAGGGGAGAATAAGAGGGAGATAGAGAATAAAAGAGAAAGAGAGAATAAGAGAGAAAGAGAGAGATAGAAAGTTAAAAAGTGAGAAAAAATCGAAAGTGATAGAAACATATATTTCATATACCTTGACACCGAAATACAGCTTCAAGAGATGCGGACCCAAACAGACCCAATAATAATGATAATAATAAAACAAATTTTTTCATTTTTCACTCTTTTAAAAAAATTATCACATTTTGTGTTTTAAAAAAAGAAAAGAGAAAAAAATTGTTATAAATTAACCAATGAAAACTGCTGTAATTCAATTAACACTCAATCAAGCAAAAAATTCTCACAGTTTTTCACCTAAAAAGCGACACACACACACACACTCTATCAAGTGTGATGGTTCAATGAAGCTGAGTT
>WURS02471744.1:0-2500 GCA_011762765.2 Rhinocypha anisoptera | reverse complement strand
TCTCTCTTTCTTTCTCTCATTCTCTCTCTCTCTCTCTCTCTCTCTCTCTCTCTTTCTCATAGCGTTAGAAATGTTAACCGACGCCATTCAATCGCCTTTACTTTCTCAAGAATCTCTTGAACAGGAAATCAAAATAATTCAAGCTGAAACCCTTGAAAAAGCTTCAGATGAAGAATATTGTATTGCAGCTCTACTTTCTCATCTTTTGAAGACTGATTCAAATCAAAATCAAGAATCAAAATGTGAAATTGGTGAATTAAGACAAAGCTTGGTTGAATTTCATCAAAACTGGTATAAACCAGAAAATATGATTGTGGTACTTCAAGCACCGGAATCGGTTGAAAACTTGGAAAAATTATCCATTGAGATATTCTCTGATTTCAAGTCACCGAAATCTCAAGATTTAGTTGAAAATTCTTCAAGTTTGGCTGAGTTGCCGGATTTACAATTTCATCAATTTCTATTGGTCGAATCAGTCGATCCGGGATCAAGATTTTTGATCCATTGGTTTTTTCCATCAACCGAAAACGATTATCTCGTATCAGCAAGTTCCTATCTTTCACGCTTAATTCGTCAAGAAGGCAAAGGTGGTTTAATCTCCCAACTCCGATCACGTGACCTTGCACATGACCTCTATACCAATGAAAGCTCTTCTACTGTTTTCACCATTGAGATTCAACTAACTCAAAGTGGTGTTTTGAAACTTGGAGAAATTGTAAGCCTACTTTTTGAGTATCTTTTCATGATTAGAAAACTTGGCACTCAGGAGTACTTTTATCGGGAAAATGCTCAAATTGCTTTGAATTCCTTCAATTTGGAATGCCAACAGTTATCTATGATTTATGCTACGAATTTGGCTGAAAATTTAATCACTTATCCAGTGGAACACTTGCTAACCGGAAGTGATCTTTACTACTATTATGATAAAACAAAAATTGAAGAACTATTAGAACTGTTTCAACCGGAAACGGCATGTTTTATGCATATAGGAGGTGAGTTTGTTCCAGATGTTCCGGTGAACGTGGAAACCAAAGTCAAGGTCAAGTTTCAAAAACTTCCAGTGCCTTCCGAATGGTTGACTAAGGATTTTCTTGAATCGGATTATTTTTCCTATCCTCCGCCAAATCGTTTCATTCCGGAAAACTTTACACTTGTTTTGAAGGATTTGCCCCAAGATGCAATCGAACGTCAACTTTTGCCTATTCAACTGGAAAATGGTGAAAGGTTTCGAGTGTGGCATATGACTGATTTGGTCTATCACCAACCAAAAGGTCTCATTGATGTCTATTTGATGAGTCCAGAGTTGAATGGTGACTCTGTTATGAATGCAGTTCACCGAGATTTGCTATTCTCTTACCTAATGCTAATCTTCAAGGATGAATTCAATAATGCTCGAATCGCTGGTCTAGTGTGGGACATTCATCTCACTCAACATGGCCTTTTGATTATGGCTTTTGGATTCAGCGATAAACTGGATCAACTTATTCAGAATCTTCTGGAACGGCTATCCAGTTTTACCGTTGATTCAAAGCAGTTTGAAATGGTCAAATCTGATTTGATACGTCAATATGCTTCTGAGTATCAAGAGACCGATGCAATCGCAGATGACATTCTACACTCAGCACTCTTGGAACGATATTTTGCACTGGAACGAAGTGGAAAAGTTGAAGAGGTTAGCGGCGAGAGTTTAGAAAAATATCGCAATCAGGTATTGAGTAATCTTTCAATTGATCTCCTTGTTTATGGTAAGTTTTAAATTTTTAATTAAAAAACTAAAGAAACTAATCAGTCATAATTGTTCCAAAGGAAACTTTACGATTGAAAGCACCAGGAAAATAAGTTCTCAAATTAGAGAAACTTTTCACCTGGATACGCTAAGTGGAATTCCGTTTCAGCGACAAAAACGTCAAGTTTACCAAATTCCAAGTGGCATAACACGCATGCGCACACTGGCCCAGACGTCACAGTGTTTGATTAACTATGTGGGAATCTATCAACAGCTGGGCCCAAGAAACCTTCAGTCGATATGCTACCTTGACCTATTTATTGACGTGATTGCGGATTTGTGTTGGAAAGTTTTGAGGTAAATTTACTTAACTAAATAAGATTTTTACAAGAAAGACGGCGCTAAAGTTTCTTGTAAAAAAACGGCGGCAGAGTCGCCGAGGTTAAACTCGAGTTAATTTGAAGGATTATGCAAAAAATTGGAAAAGTTTGAATTCCGAATCAAATTGACAATCGAATCGGTATAAAATTCGAATTACCACAGTAAAAGTTAGATTCGAATTGATAAAGAATTCGAATCACAACAATGGATTCGAATCGGTTAAGCACAGTGGATATAGCGTAACTCTCACATTACAAAATCGTGGATGGCACAGTACCAAACAAATGACTCAACATTAAACAAAGGACATAGGACATACACCCACAGTAATGGGAGTTAAAAATTGTATTTAAAACGTCAATTTTTATTATGAAGTCTGTTCAACATATTTTG
>WURS02471724.1:0-13012 GCA_011762765.2 Rhinocypha anisoptera | reverse complement strand
TTCCCTGTGCCGCCTGTGGTTTTCCCACGAAGATGTGGTACCCGAAAAATCACTCGGCTTGGGTTTAGCTGGAGGTGCCCGGAGTAGTAGACCGGGGGACCCGGGTCTCAAACCCGGGTCCCCCGGTCAGTAGCCAAACACTCTACCCACTGGGCTACCACCACCTCGGATTCACGTAATGACGTACATGAATGTTTCCCTCCAGCGTGCGGTTTAAGAACCAATGAATTGCAAAATTTTAAATAAATTCCACGGAAAGTATCTGCTACGGAAGTCCGAGTAACAAGAAGCGTACTGTTGAAACTCATGCTGAATATCGCGATAAATATGATTAGTAAGAACTGGGAAGGCGAGAAAATGATAATTGGATTAAATTTCGATTACTGCCAAACTTCCTGCCATTTAGAAAACAGCACTTGAAATCCCCGAGCGGAATTAGAATCAAATTACGGAATGAACGTCATGAGCAGAGTCGTTGAAACGATGGAATAGTTGAAACAAATGATGGAACAGTTGAAACAAATGGAGCATTAACAGCGCAAAATAAACTGAAAAATTATTATTCTCAATCATCATTGATCATTATAAGGATGGATAATGATTTTCTTCATCGCCATGTGTGTAAAGAACTCGGTCCTATAAATTTTCAATTTATATTGATCCTGTCGGTCTTTAAATGTGTATATAAACATTAACACGTAAATGAATCATTGGAAGGGAACATAATCAATGTAAATAAGAGAGGCCTTTGGTAGTAGTAACATGATTTTTCAAGGTATTCTGACAAAATATAAGATAAATGCATTTTTGGAGTAAAATGCAATTGTTCAAGAATAATGCGCAAAAACAAATATTGTATATGTCATACGCAATTTTAAACTGAAATTATTAACGTTAAACACATAAAAATCAGCTTCACGCATTTATTAGTCACTTGATTTCACTTTGCCCATTTGTATAAATTTTTAGAAAGCAGATTTACTATTCGGGAATGAAGTAAGAAGTCTACGCCACCCGGATCATTGGAATGGAGGGATAGTCAATCAGAGTACACTAATGTCAATATTCGTATGAACTAGATTTATTCAAGAAATAACTCCTCGACATAAATTACGAGTACCTAAACCGAGCTTTGAGTTGAAGACTGGTTTTAAGAAGTGCAACTGGGAGACAATAAAATATCAACAATTGAATCTTCGGATTAAAGTGAGTAATGAGTATCAAAGTAACAAACTACTGTACTACTATTCCATGATGATCATTTCCCGTGACAAATGCTGTCCCATCAGCACGACTAAGATAAAAAATTCAAAGGATGATTTCTCCTCACACGAATGGAGAGAAAACAGCACAGGATTACGCTTTGAGAAAGGAGTGTTAGATTTTCTAATATTTTAGCACGAGTTCGGGGGAAGGCAATCAAGAATTGCAGATCATTCTAATCGCTGGAAGTAATTTAAAATTATGATATATTAAAATTTTTACCACAAGTCACAATTAAAACAGTAATATAAATACTAGGGTGATTCTATAGTATTTAATTTTAAGACAAATTTTGCAGGATATTAAAAGTAGAAATAATAGTTTAAATGCAACTTGTTGAGGTGGGAGTTGATTCCAAAATTAACCCTACTAACAACAGGTCAATTTTACTAAATTTAAGAAATCTGGGAGTTTTTTTCCAGAAAAACTTTTGTTCAGTAGGAAAGCATTTAAAGTTGTGGAGGGATACATTTACATATTAGGACAGATTTTTCAACTAATTAAATTTAGATTACATATATCCATAGTAGTTTACGAAACCAGCAAATGTTAGCAATACAGTAATATCAACGGAAATAATTTTGTCCTAACCTATTCCCCATGTGTATAAAATATAATTAATTCAGTATGTATGTTCATTCATCCTACACCTGTATAGCCATGGGAAATAGTAAGTTATGATTACTAAGGAAATATGACTTATCCTTACTTTGACGGTTTTTAGGAGGAAATTTTATTATATCGTATTTTCCAAAAATGCGTCATTCATAATCCTCAAGGGTAATCAATGTAAAAATACATGCATCTATACCACTCTAAAGCATAAAGTTAGCATATTTGGAAGTACGCCTGAGCAGTAACTAAGCGAGAACAGCCTCGAACCCTAGTAATAAGCCTGAAAAATGTTAGCTGAATATCAATAGGCGTCATTTATTAATTCCCGAATTCTGAGAAACTATAGGTAGGACATGGAAAGTGACTTATCCCTCCAAAGAATATGTGCCTCTTTTTTGATCCTGAGTCCCTTCCGCTAGGCGAGGGCCTCGCCTTACCCTCACCTAGTAGGATTAACGTTTGGGTGTTTATAGTTGCATGTGCTGCTTTTAGTACAGATTAAGTATTAAAGAGACTCGTACGATTTATTTAGACAACAGCACTTCCAAAAGCTTGTTGGCAGGAAAAAAAAGACTACAAAATGAGAATGTGTCTCGGATCCATTAGGCAGAAAGAAACTTCTCATGAACCAGTTACGAGTTTCTCGAAATAATACACCTACGACACCCTTTAAGCGTACTCCAAGGTGTCCTTCCACGTTTACGTCTGATCATATTCCTTCGAGAATAGTGGATGAACAATTATAGATTTGGGTAAAACACTGAAATTTGAACTTTTTCATAGTTTTTAAATCCCATCAAAAATATTTTAAACAAAAGAGACTCAGACTATTCCACAAATTCTGCACTTTTTCAAACCTTAATCTTAAACTTATCTAATATTTGTTTGGAAACCTTGACTTTGTGAGGTCAATATAGCATAGAATATATCCTTTACTTAATTAAATATTTTCCTAAGCCTATTTACAAAAAAAACCATAATAATAACCACTAAATCACTATTTCTCCCTCCAGGCTCTCTTTAAAAAAAACATAAAACCGCAAGCATCACTTTTTCAATTCCGACTACGCCATTTTTAATCATTAATTTAATCTTGTCGAGATTAAAATTTAATATACAGGCGTTACTCTTATTTCTCAACTTTGCTTTCAGAGTACTCGGTTCAATTTGTGTACCCAAAAATACAGGAATATTAAGAGATTGTCGTAGAGGGCCGAATGTTAGATGAACGAATCAAACAGAGGAAGAGAATATGGATTTTCGATGGTACGAAGAGGAGTAGTAAATACTAAAAGTTATAAAATACGACTTTGGTAATTATAAGTTCCTGTTAAAAACGGAATACCTACCTATGGGTAGAATGCGTATTATGGCAATCACTGGATTCCCTACTAAAAGTATTAATGAACATTCTCATGGAAAACTTACTATTTTTGTAACTATTCCGCGAATAAAAGAATTGCCACCGAAATAAATGTATCCCAATAGCCAAAGACTTTGAAAAAGAACCACGCAGTCACGTGGGTGGCACGAGCTGAAAGAATTCCTCCAGAGGGGTACCATTTTCACAAAAATATGATCAGAGCCGGCGCTAATTAATAGGATTGGAGGCCAAAAATGTAAAATACGCGGTGAGGATACGGAGAAAAACTAATGGAAAAATAATTTTGCAGACATGAAATACGATCATGACGATCATTATTTTAATTCATTATTAATTCTTCAAACTTTCATGAACACCTGCGTTCTCCACAATTTTAACGAGATGGAAAAGTTTAATTCCAAGCGCAGCCCCAATTTAGAGCGCCGATGGCAGCAAACATTTCGAAGGAATAAAATTGGTTCGTCATTAAGGAACACTCGATCGCTCTCGTCCCTTGCTCAGCCGCCCACGAGTCGCACACGAGAACACAAACATTAACACTTTGAGCTCCACTTGCTTTCAAAGGGCTCGTGTTCGGGCAGGAAGTGGGCTCCGTGAAACGAGGTCAACGAGAAGGCTCCGAGCCATCGAGTGCTAGGCGGTGGTCGGCGCACGGCCGTGGAACCGATGCTTTTACTTTCGCAGCCGTGCTCGAGCCGATGGTGTGGGTGGGGCAAAGTTGATATCCATGGAACGGTGGGGGATCCTCTTAATGAAGCGATCAATCCGAGGGTTACCACGGGAAAACAGAAGCACAATGCTCGGGTGATCCAGGAAATAAAACTGTGGGAATTCCGTTTTATTCCGTTGAATTTCTTTTTTTAACAGTTGAAGTTTCGAAAACGGCTTGAGACAATGGATGATACTAGCCGTGGGATCCAGCGCAGGTAAACAAAAAACTAGATTTTTAGACTATTTCTATTAGTGCCATTGTTCACCGTCCTCTTGACTCTGCGTGGTAGAAGGGATTGATTGTTCCGATGACCCCGTGGAGCTCGCTGACGCGAGCAATGATGATTGCCTCTGGAAGGGTCGCCCATGAGAGAAAGATCGAGGGGTATGTGGTCCACGAAAGGCAGTCCACGGAGTATCAGAAGGGCGAGTGCAGAGGCATCCGATCTCCGGCGGCGTGGCCATTTATGCGACGGTGAGAAAACAACTGACAGTGATGAGGGATCGGAAGCAGAATGGGGGTAGGCGGAGACGGCAATGAGTTAGGAGAATGAGGTTTGGGGTTGGGAAATGACAAGGGAGAGAATTTGACAAGAGTCTTGAATTAGAGGTGAGGTGTAGTGATCAAGAATACGTGGTACAAACACCACCCCAAACACAGATAAATATGAAAACTGGTGAAGGATACAGGGAAACATCATTTACGCCTTATTACTGTAGGACAGGGAAATAGAAACATTAAAAAAATCAAGAAGCAGATAAGAGACCCATGCCAATCCAGTTCAAATGGAATTCAGGTTAAAATAACGAATATTAAGTAAGGAAAAAGTTCCCAAGAATTGTATTGCATGTAATGTATTCAACGGCTTAAATAGGAACAAAAAAACAATTTGAGAGAATTATTCACGACGACAAAGGGTAAAGATTGCAGAAGAACGTTGAGAAAATCATAAAATAGGAATGAGAAAGAAAAAGAAGGAGAATGGAAAACAAATGGAGGAGGAAGAACGTTGTTAATATGGACACACGGAGACCAACCCTATTAAGCAGAAGATCCACAAAGGAAAACACACCTGTTTTTTAGAAAACCAATTTTTAAGAGTTACGATCGAGAAGAACAGAAAAGCTGTTGCAGTTATATCACTTTCGTGTAAATTATATGGAAAAAATTGTAGTAAGTTCCATAATTTCATATTTTGGTAGCAAAAATCGTATAGGCAGCAATCGCCACGGATTTCTGAAATCACGTTCGAGAAACACTCGACTCGCATTTTTTACCCACGACCTACTAGTATCAGACAAGATTGGCAAATGGCTCTGTACGACATTTGGATTTTAAAAAAGGCTTTCGACAAGGTGGCCCACAATAAACATACTCGTATACACAAAACGCAATGTTCGGAATTAATGATAAGATTATAATAAAATGGTTGAAAGACACTCTTCGAACGTCAGCAGAGAGTAGTTTTGGATGGCGATATCTCAGATAGTGTCACCGTTACATGGGGTACATGGAGTGTTCCGCAGAGAAATGTTACAGGGCCCTAATTTTCTTGATTTATATCAGCGATTTGAAATTTGTAGCCTACCCCAAGATAAAGATGATAGAAAATCTTCGCGTCTTGTGAATTTCGAAAAAGTATTCGACGGAGTAAATTGGGATAAGTTACTGAGCTTCGTAAATTAAATGGTGTTGACTGAAGGGACGGGCGACTCATTGGAAATCTGTATATTTAGATGTATATCTTAATGCACAATAGACAGGATAGCGAATGAAAAGTCGGGATGGAACTCCTTAGACAGCGCAGTAAAACAAAGCTATCAAATATAATTTTAGTATATATAAAAACGTAATGAGGCACGGGAAGGTATTGAGGCTGGAGTGAAGGTTGATGGGGCGATTATTAATTTATCAGATTTTCGGATGACCAATCTATAGTTAGTCCATCGTCCAAGGGGTCGCATGCTATAGAGAACTCATTTCAGATAGATGGTGAGACTTATGGAATAAAAATAAAACACAAGCAAGCAAATGCGATGCTAGCCTCCAAAAAGTCATTGGCCAAAATTAAACATCAAAGTGGAAGATCGTAAGTAGGAGCAGGAAAATAACATCAGTTATATAACAAAGATTCTTCATTGTTCTGGGAAAAAAAACGGCATTGCAGTAAGGATGTACAAATACTTGCATTAGCGAAGAAAACGTTTACGAGAAGGAAGGACTTGAGGAGAGATGCTTCGGGAATGACGAAGAGGAACTATTGAAATATTTAACATGCAGTAGTGTAGATTTCTAAGAAACCTATCCGCGAGAAGAGGATGAACGTAAAATGGAGACCTTTGAGAGCAGTTTGAGTGGAGCAAAGTGGTGAACATAAAATAGAAGAAAAAGAAAGCAGATGAAGGGGTTTTAGACATGGAAGGAAAGGACAGGAGGCTGTTACGAGAACCCCATGGAAAACATGAAGAACGGGATATAAATATTACGAGAGGAGATGGAATATTAAAGCGTCCGTAGGAGGAAGAACGTAAGGAAAGCGAGAACCGAATGAAAAGCGATGGGTATATTGGATGGAGCGAATTGAGAAAGAAATTACCCGTATCTTAAAGCTTTATACTGAAGCTTTTAAACTAAGAGGGTTCGGAAATTATCGTAAGGTGGAAGAACTAGTACGTAATTTTTAGCAATGGTCAATACCTCCCATCATTAACCTACGAGTGACAATGATACCTTATTTAATGGTTCGTTCAATGATTACTTCGACTACTATTGGCACTGGTTAAATTGTACCCATCACCATAAAACAAAGTGGTATTGGATAAGCAATAATGAGGATTCATCGATAAGAACGTATATTATTGGTGTTTCAATTTTTTTGAAAAAGCAGTTCGAACATTCCTGATAGTGATTTCACAAAATAAGTAAGAAAGGAGCTTTTATAAAAAATGATGAGATCTGATCCCAAAAGAATCACTTTCATTACCTTCAACTGCGACACTAGGATCACATATCTGGTGTAAATAGCAGTAATTCTACTGCATTCGCATGCCAAAGTCGTAGTTGAACTGTATCGCAGTAGGCAAAAGCCTTTAATCAAGACAAAAAAAATCCAAGGGCATAAGAATACAGCATTCAAGGTATAAAATTGATAAATTTTGAACACACATTTACATATATACGGAGATCTGTTAAAATATTCTAAATGACGGATTGATGCTAGTGAAATTAAGACCGAAGCTGTAAAAAAAAATCGCTTGAACTCAATTTAGCGCTTAACTCATATAAATCTCCATATAAATGCGAATATATTCTAAGAAAATCTCAGTACCTCATGTTAATGGCTGTACAAAATAAAAATGCCTCATAGGACAAAAAAAAAGCGTTTAAGGAAATGATAAAAAATGTTGGATACTCCTTATTCAATAGGGTATTTAAGGTGCACAGGAGCACTCCTGTTTTGCCCCTTTGATACTTGCTACACCTTTGATACCTACTATGCATTTCCTACTGCAACCTGGAAAAAGTCTAGTTCCATGCAACCGAATCTGGACTCGGCAGATACGGGGTAACAAATAAGAACATAGTAAGAGCGGACTGCATTCGTTCACGAGGTTCGAATTACAGAAATATGCCAGTTAATTAAATAAAAGGAAAAGGTTCAGAGGATCGGATTTAAATAGAAAAAAACCGCGCGTGGTGGTTTAGCAATGACAGACCATTGATTACAGATAAAAGGGGAAATTTAATAAAGCACTTGGAGGTGTCTAATGTCTGGTTGAAGGATAAAATGGATTCATCATTTAACATGGCGGACACGATTGTTAGGAGGCATAAAAACCAAAGGAAAAACAAATGTAAAACTGCGGAATGCACCAGTGGAAAGATGTGGAATAGTCTGCTACTTGTGAAACAGGATCTACAGACATGGAAAAACAAGAACACAGCTGATTGGCTCTACACGAAAATAAATCCCTGGAAATAGCGAAGGAATGAAATATTTTGCAATTTAAAGGAGAAAAATTAACGGAAAGAATTATACAAAGAGATTCGTAGTGAGATATAGCATGAAAATAATGGCAGACCTGAAAATGGAGAAATGTGAGTAAACTAAAAAAAAAACAAAGCAAAATAAAATGCAGAAAACAGAACTTTGAGAAGAATACGACAAACGTATATTAAAATAGATGGCCACTGAGATTAAAACCAATCTAATGTTGATAATCCTGCTTCGGCTCTAGTAAACTAGGTCTAGATATTATCGATTAATAAAATAATGATGGACCCCCTCGTACGCCAAGCAGTTACGGAATGATCAAAGTTATAACTATCGTACTACTTTCATAATATCAACTTCGGCCATAAAAACTCGTGGAGGCATAAATCCTAAAAACATATAACTCTATGAAGGTAAAAATGATTTTTCTTTTATTTACGATATTGGAACTCGCCTTCCATCGAGTGCCTATTTCACCTGGGAAGTGTAAGCATCCATTCAGCTGCCACACAAAACCGAAGTTGGAAAAAATAAAAATGCCGAACAACTCTACCCACCACAAACTGTTAAGCAGGCGGAAAGGCGTCCCGAATGCCCGCATTCGAAAATTCAAACTTTTGAACGAAATGCACAAATTGAATGCCGGTCGGACGGCTCCCGGAATCTGGGTTCGGAAGAATAGATATTGCTTGAGAGTCTGTTGAAAAGGGGCGGGAGAGAAAAAAAAATCATCCCAAAAATTTAAGTTTTGAAAGCATGGTGGGAAAAAGTATTCGCGAAAAATGATAAGAGATGTCTTTCACATCAGGCTACCAGCAAACAATTCACAGGATGATGAGATGGCCCTCGGAAGTCCCGTTAAGTGGGATGAACCCAGAGAAACTTGGTGCACATAAACAAGGAAATCACGACTGACGATGGAATCCTCCTGGTGTTGTTCCGAGGCAAACACTTCGTCGATACAGGGGTTGAGGATTTGACCTGGAAACTTGCATTGAGAAAGAAGCGTGATTCGCGATATCAAAAGACACTTGCAAATGCGTTTCTACGAATGAATGTAAGAACCTCACTTGAAATGGGTCATTGCCTCGGACTGGAGGCTGTCAGTATATAATATACTTCACATAATTATTCTAATTTTCATCCACGCTACGATTTGCAATCTTCATTCCGCTTAAAAATATGATTTTTTTAGGGTTTTGTTTAAGTCTGGTCAACACTAATATCTTCAGACCGGCAGGAAATGTATAAAAGGAACACAACTAATATCTTCAGACCGGCAGGAAATGTATAAAAGGAACACATGAGTTGCGGATTTGACCTGGAAACTTGTATTGATTAAGAAGTGTGATTTTCATCATCAAAATACACTTGAAAATACGTTTCTACGAGTAAATATGAGAACCTCACTTGAAATGAGCGATTTCCTCGGACTTGAGGCCTTCAGTATACCATGTGCTTCACATAATTATTCTAATATTCCTCCACGCTACGATTTATAAACTTCATTCCGCTCAAACTATGATTTTTTTTGGGATTTTGTTTAAGTCTGGTCAACACTAATATCTTCAGATCGGGAGGAAAGGTATAAAAGAATGGGAATAAGAGGTAGGAAAGGAGTTGAAGATTGTTCCCATTGGAGAGAACTGATATATAAGAATTGCAGTTGGAAAAATTGGGTGAAAACTCATCAAAGGGAAAACTCTCATACCATTTTTGTCCCGAAAAATCGAAGTTCAACAAGGAAATGGTATACAGGTTTCCCACGGCCCACTTTGCGAGTACTACCACTCTAAACAGCGAGTGTTCGAGGTTTTAACCAGCAATTTAAGACTGTGTCAAGTAAGTCAATATTTTTATTGATTCAATCATTGTTAGTCGTGTTTATATGCAAATATATGTAATGTGATGCACAAAATGTTTATGTTGGGAACTAACCGTTATCCTTGTCCATCAATTCTAAAAAAACTTTAGAGCGAAAAAAATCGGGGGAATTTAGTTCCCAAATTTCAGCAGGGATGGAAGCGACAGAGATTTTAACTTTTTCAACAAGGATATTCACATATTCACAACTGTACAATATCACTATTCAAAGATTGAATGGAACATTTACTCAAATGAAAAATATTCCATTTTAAATAAATTTGCGCGACGCTTTATTGTAGTTTTGTATAAAATGAAAAGTAAGCCCCTACATTCCTACTTAGTGGTATTTTAACTGCGGTTTTGTTAACCTCGGGGTTGTTCACTAACGTAACCTCCGCGTCTAAAAAAACTGCATTTAACAAGAACTGTTTTTTAACGTTAAGTAAAGTAACTGTTAAGTAAATAACTGCATTTAAAACGGAGTGTCAATTTTAATGAAATTATTTACAGCATGCAGTTGCAAACGAATGTACCATACACCAAATTGGCTCAGCCAATTGAAGTGCCTATGAAAGCAATTATATTTCTTTGGGGCAACTAGAAATCCATACACTGATGGACAAAATCCTTTATTTGATGTGAAATCTGAATCTCCAAGGGAAAATTTTGAATAACCGAAAGGAGCAGAGATGACTACCAGTCGATTGTAATGAATGTGCCGACGGAATGGAAATACAGAAGACAGATTGTTTGTGAAATATCCCAGCAACGAAACTTTTATAACTCAACATTATACTCTATAGTCTGGGGAAGCATCGCTTGCGTCCAAATTCCGAGAACGAAGTCACCAGAGTTTTATGGTTTCCCAAAAGAAATCGAAAAAGATCACAGGCAGGTAAGACCTGAAATGCGACACGGAAAAAAAGTACAGCCGTCAGTACGAAACCGAAAATCCCCTTTTCCTTAAAACACCTAGCGTTGTAAATAACGAATGAAATGTTTCTGGATAAGATAAATTCGGGAATATTGAGCGGTGCCGGAGAATGAAATTGACTTCTGGCAAGCGAACTGGTTGGAGGAACGGCGATAGAATGTGTCGGATGGAGAGTCTAAAGCTTTGCTTTATATTAAAATTCGGGCTCACTCTGAGAGTGGCACAAAAATCCGATCCGCAATACCTCAGCTAACATTTCTGAATCGGCAACAACTCAAAAGCCAAACGCGGGACGAGCGTGAGTAGTGGCAAATCCGAGGAAGAGAGGGTGAACTGAGATGAGCAAGGCTGGAGTAGAGGGTGCGGTGGCATGCGGATGCCAAGACCCGACTAAATTTAACCACTTGGTATCTAATCCCACACACAAAATTACTAATAACCTCTGACTAATGGCTGTCACAGCTAGCTCACGGTGGCTTCGAAAATTAATTGATGTACTATACCTTTTCCAACGATCGGGGCTTTAAGAGTATATAGGCAATATAAACGACGACTACAAGTAAATACAACTAGTGCCATCACAAAAGCTTTTCCTCACAAGATTGTCTACACATTAATCATTGGGCGTAAAATAATTCGTGCTCACCAGGTACACGCCATTTGTATTATAATCCACTATCTTTAAAAAATCGAGAATTATAAGAGAGGATTCATACGCATACATGTGGGAAATCATTTGGGAAAGGAATCTTAAAGTGATGGCTTCGGCTCTCTTTAATCTAAGCCACCCGAATTTCACGAAGGACAAACGTTATGCTTAAAAGAACGGAAACAAACGCATATCTGTTTCACGGGTTCACTCCTTCCGCATCTCGGTATTTGATCAATTAATTTTATTAATTCCAGGTTCCTCCAAATCTCATTTTTTGTTAAATATGAACGATGTTCTAATAGGTTATTGTTCAAGTGCTATTTTCCAGTTCACTTTATAAGCGTGACATTCTCTACGGATGCCAGGTTTTATGTCCTTGAAGCAACCCGCAATTTAGGGAGGGACGTTTGGAGAGTGCCTAATGTAACATGCAACAAATAAACTCTTCATCGCCGTGAGTTTAAGCAATCACTTATGTCTCGTGTGACTTTATGTGACTCATGTGACTTGATCAGAGATGGGTATATCACTAAATATATTTGTCGATAAAAAACACAATTCTAATATGACTATCAATTTTTACTAAATATTAAAACATGTTGTTTTACAAGTAGGGAAGAACGAAAGGAAATTGAAAAAAAAGAACGAAGGCACTAAAGTAATTTCTAAATAGCTTAGGCACTTCGGTCATTCGTGTGTACGCTCTTTGGTTTGTGTTTAAAAAAAACTGAAACTTTATAACCTTATAAACCCATCTCACTGAATAAATACAAATTCGAAGTACAGATTAAGAGTCTTAAAATATGATACGGGCACATAGTGTTCAACTGTTAAACTTAGTCTCAATCATATACGTTATTTTAGTTTACAAGATTTGCCGAATCATCCACGCAGCACTATACCTTAGTTTAAACCTAAATAGGAGGGTTATGCTTGCATCAAAAATATACACCTCAGGTTAAAATGCAACAGGAATTATAGCATTTGATGAAAGACCTGGGAAAAATGTGTTTGAAGTTGCACAAAGAAAGAGCTGCACAACGAATTTTAATATATAACTCGCTTACCGAAATCCTTGAGTCGTTAGTTTCTTTCCTTTTCGAGTCCAATCAAGTACTCCAAGCGCTCCAAACTATTTTCACCAACGAAATACAAATCCAGTAATCGATCGTTCTCGAGGTCATAAACAGAAGGAATGCACCAAACGATTGGATTGGCCAATGAAACTTGAAATGAGAAAACTTGAGAAGGCTCACAGTCTAACACGCAGCACAGTTCAAGATACACTTACTTACAAACTTAGAAACGAAATTGAAATAGAATCTGGCGATACTCGTCCGACGAACTAGATGAACTTCGAAACCCCACCGGTGGAACTGCCGATTAAAGCCTTACGAGAAAATAACGAAGACACGTACTGAATACACTCGGGGACGCTCCCTCCTTCCTCACAGCTAATAAACACTCGCCCCGAGCCGAACAAAGACTCCCCAATGTCGACCCCCCCCCCCCCCCCCCGCCCCCCCACCAACACCCCCCCCCCCCCCCCCCCCAAGTAGATCTTGAAATCTCAGTCGCAAAACCAAACTCAT
>WURS02471713.1:0-13012 GCA_011762765.2 Rhinocypha anisoptera | reverse complement strand
TTGCTCTCCGTCCCTTGCTATTCCATTCCACCCACTTCGGTAATGAACTGGGTCGCGATTATGTGCGAGTCGGAAGCGAGGGAGGTGGTGGGAAGCAGTGAGAAAAGAGGGCTGCGTTCGTTGGGGGGGGAGTCCCTTCTCTCGATTCCACCAAGGGCTTCCAGCCGTATCGCGTTCGCGTGCGCCTTATTATCACGATGTCCCGGAGAGCATTGTTTTTTAAATTTCTTTTTCCTTCCGAAGCAGAGAATGTTAACTCCGAATCGGTGTTTCCGGTGCAGTGGGATAGGTGGAGCGTCGTATTTTAAAGAAGAAATTTCTAGGAAAGTGGTTTGATGACTTTCGCGGTTTTAAACCACCATGTACCTTCCCTCTGAGCCATTTTTTTCTGTTGTTATCGTCTATCCAGGGGCTTGTGGAGAGTTTCTGTGCCCTGGATTCCTGAAGAGTACTTTCCCTACTCATGATAGTTTAAAAATTTCTTTCCGCTTTACTACTTAGGTGATTGTTTAATATCCAATAATATTCTGACAGAAAAGTTATCATACCCCCATTTATTATAGTTTATCCAGTTTATAACTGTAGTAATCTGTTATTCGAATCACGCAACGTAAGAATAATCTCCAGGTTTTCAAGTAAATGTCCGCTACTACACGCTGTAGTGATTCCTCTTGTCATTTAGCAAATTCTAACGCTTCATATATTGCCACTTTTGATAAAACTGTACGAAAGATTTACTACATTGTTATGAGTTAAGTGTAACTTTTCATTTACGTTAATGAATTGTCAAAAAATTTCTTAGATATCTTTCACTAAGTATTCGTGGTTCTTTAAATATGCTTATATGCTGGTTATATGCTCGTTTCTGGGCCCTTTATGGCACCGCTATATAATTTATTTTTAAAGAAATAAATATGAATTATTGAAATATGTTTTTTTTTTGTTTTACAAGTCGTATGTCGTCTTTTCATCCATTACATACTCTTTATTACTTTAACTGGTAATGTTTAGATATTTGGCCTGTCTTTGGAAAGTAAATAGCTATCGATTAAGTCGACCAACAGTTGAACGCTGTCGCACAAGTCGTCAGAGGTTAGTATAAGGGATAGTGGCGTTAATGTGGTTCGAAAACAGGCATCTTTGACTCACTGAACCAATTTGAATGTTCTTTTAACCATATACACATTCCAAGTCAACACATTTAAACTGCCAAACAACGTGTACATGCTGTATTTACAGTCCTCTTAAGGTATACCCGGTACCTATGGGAATACTAAATATATAGGTCCGCAAAACTGCATGATTTTGCGGATGTACGTTTTAATGTATGTCTCTGGATCCATCTTCTGCACGAACAATGTCTGTTTCTCACTGCAATTTCTTCTCGAAAGTATGGATGATTGTTATGTGTTTTCATCCGGCGAGTGATTTACCCTTAGTACGCAAGCAATTCCTTTGTTGTTTTACGAATCCACGTGGCAATCGGCAGCTAGTATTCTCCTGAGGTCTCTTGTAGATTTCAATTAAGACTTCCCCTAACGGGATTAGGTGTTGGGAGCCGCTTTCCCGCCTTTTCTAGAAGATTTTGCAAGAGCGGTTTCTCTGTCCTCCATTTTTGATTGGTTTCGTAGCCAGCTGTTTCTCAGAGAAGGCTTCTTTTTTGATTTTAGAAAGGTTTCCGTAAAACTTCAAGGATTGTGTTTGACAGGATTAAATTAGAAGCATTCTTTATTCTACATTCGTCTATTTCTTGTTTTGAGTTATTGCTGAAGTAAAGTTTTTCATACGGAAGAAAGCTAGACCTTGAATAACCCATTATTATTTCGCAATGAACTCTAATTAAGGAAACATATCTCAACTCCGCTTGACATAGTTTTTATTGAGTTTATTCTAATGTGATAGCCATTCATAGTATTTTACCTGACCGTATTGGACCATTTTATTTCAATGTTAATTATCAGTGAAAATTCGTATCAGACGTATTACCCAAGCTTCTTATTCTTTTTATTTTATATATGAAAATTATGGTATCTAGTAGTTCTCCAGCACTTAAGAATAAATGAGTTTTATAAAAGTTATCTCGTTATCGGGATTTTGGGTAGATAGTAAGAAGTTTTTAAAGATAGAAGCTGTTTATTTTCAGGAAATATTAAGTTATCATAAATGTTTCCTTTAGTTGTCAAGTTTTGTTTTCAGTACAAAGGGATAATATAATTTCTAATATTTATATCCATATAGATAAACCATAGCTTGAGGGTGAGGTGATTTTTATAGCTTGATTTAGTTAATTCTGCTTTAACTAAGTAAATTATTTTAAGGCTTTTTTCTCTCGCTCTATTTCGTTAACATTAAAATTTTATCTGTAGTTTATATCGCCGCAGTTCCGTCAGTGTGTGTGTTTATGCCATTTCGCATTCAAAGGCAATAATCAATGAAGCTTTCATCCAGAATCTTAGTCAAACTCGTGGAATGTTTTAATGGACCTGTACTCTGAGAATATTCCCACATGCGTGTTCTTGTCTTCGAGTGAAAGCACGTGGTCTTTTCACGTCAGCTCTCGTCGCGTTCCGTAGCCATCAGTGCAGAATCAAGATTGTGGGTTGGGGAGGAATTGTTTTCACTCTATTTGTGCTCCATTGGTCGAAAGTTTTTTTTTATACCGCAGGAGCAGACAAAGGAATTTCTCGAAATTCGACCCGAAGAATCTGCGCGAATTTTTATCATTCCCTTCGCAGATAAGTCGGCGTCATGGTGCTGCCGCTGCTCTTACAAGCACGGGCATTGACCGACGCGTTTTCCCAATGCAGAACGAAAGAGGAGTGGGGTAGGGTGGCAGCGGAGGTTGGTAGTAGATGGGGACTATGGAATAATGGAGCGCCAGCCAGACGGCTTGCGGTCTTACATCTATCTTCCCGTTCCCACCCTCTCTCTCCTTTGTCCTTCGTTGGGGGCATTGTCGAGCGAAGGAATTCACGTCCCTTCGCTTCGAATGGATCACCAGAGTGTTTGGTTTTGCTCGAAATGCTCTTCTCCGAGGGGGAGAAAAAAGAGATCGGTTTGCTCATGCTTCTCATCTTTTCTTCACCTGCGTAATAATACCGTCCAACTTATATCTGGAATTTAGTTCCTGCATACGTTTAACGTTGTCTTTAACGAGTTCGCCCACATTCCGGGCCCTATGTTATTATATATAATCGACTTTAGATCTTAGAACCCTTATTCTCATTTCCAAGTCTAATCGTTTTTCTTTCCCAGGGCTATTCGTATTGCGAATAAGAAAATGGGCAGGTCCTTCGCTCTGAATTATTTCCCTATAGCGCGATTCACCACCCTCCTTTCTTCTCCATTCACTCGTATTGAAATTTCGTACTCATTAGGGGATAGTCTAAGGCTGGTGGCACACCTGCGTTCGCCCTGTTCTTGAGAGATACTGGGATCATCTACATAATACCCTGCAAGTCGCTACAAGGGCGTGTGGCAGGGGTGAGCCACCACCATACATTCACGGGATTTGTGAAGTGGCTATCGGACATACATCCCCTCCTTCGCGTGTTTTTCCCGCTTTCAGTTTGTAGTTTTCCATTGGTCTTCTTAACAAGAAAAAATAATTCATCATACTTAAAGTGACAGATTCGGCAAGTCGCTTGCGTTAATTACAAGCGTATACACTCCCTGGTTTTTCTTACATGTATGAAATACCTGAATTCATAAATGTATAGTCAATCTGCGGTCTCGTAACAATCTCTTTCCGATTCCTGAAACGTAACAGCAACTTTAGCCATCATTTTGGAATGTAAATGCTTCTTATGCTGCCATGTGAGATGGGAAATTGTCGCGTGAGAATTAAGTTTCTAAATTATCTCGCCACCTTTTGAACTAATTTTTGCTTCTGGCGCCGGTTTCTTCCTCTTTTCCTTCTCTCAATCTTCCATGACCATCGAGCTCCCATCCTTCTCCTCATCCCCTTTCCGCTCTTACTCCCATGGCTATCGCCACCCCCACCTTTACTTCACTAAACCTTTGGACCCCTCTCTCATCTTACCCCTTGTGCTGTCCCAGACCTCCACTTTCAGTGCGGCCATTGCCTCGGCCCTTCCTCTCATGGTCTTCCCTCTACTGGCCTTCCCTGCGCATTCTATGCGTTCCCCGAGTTCGCCTGTTTGGGAGTTGCTGTCCGGGTGCGGGAGGGCGGTTACCCGTCTTCCTTCCGCCCTTCCACCCACCCACCCACTCCACCCCTGCCCCAGCACACCTCTTAGCGGAAGGAGTTATAGGGACTGCAGAGGCGTGAGCGGAAGGAGAGTGAACTGTTTTTCATCTGTGCTCTGTATGCTCAACGGTTTATTTTTATTTGCCACAGTCTGTTGAAATTGGCTTGGGGTCTATTATTTTTTTTGGCCACAGGACCTCTACTCATTGCTGAGGATTTTTTTGTCTTCGAGGTCGCTTTCGTTTTTCCTGTGGTTTCTCGGTGTTTGGGGATTGATTAAGTCGAAGCACTGGCCAAGGTGAGAGATCTATTCCCCTTCTATATGATACTCTCCGTTTAGGGAAAACTTGCCTCCTGGCAGATACGTCGACAAGTCACTGCTACTTGGGGTATGTTGTGAAAATGTTTAAATTTCAACTTATGAAAGAAAGTTTGCTCTTGGTACATTTCTTTTGAGACTTATGATTACTATGCATCTCTGGATGTTGAAAGGTGTCCTTGTGCTTTATATATTATAGCGCCTTCCAATCTAATCCTTTTGCTGTTATTTTAACTGCAACTGGCTTTGGACCAGAAATCGAATCCTTGGATTTCAGTGATACCTATACTTTCCTCACATATATGGGGTTTTGATTACTCCGGGTTATGATCCAATTTGATATACAAACTTGTTCATTATTGCCCCCATAAGATTGTATAAAGATTGAATGCCAGTTTCCTTCAAGTTGTTTTGTAAATGGAGGTAATATCCCTCATTATCTTCAGTTGGACTATTTGTATTTTTCCTTGTAAGGTTGAAATATTTTGTTTTTTATCGCTTAATTTTGTGATTTACATTTTTAGGAAGGCACTTGTCCGACAAAATAATGTAGTCAGTTTATTTTAAAACAATGCCATCATTTTAAGTTCGTTCTTTGAGAGTTATTTGTTAATTAAATGCCTGAGAATCTTTTTTCTACGCTGATCAAAATAATTTTCTTTCCAATATTATTAATAGGTGCGGCTAACTGTCCAACTTCAGAGTCTCTAGAAGGTCAAGGACAGAGGAATATGGAGCGAAGGAATGAATTATTTAAGTGAATTGAATTGGAATTGTGAAAAAAGTAGAGCGGAGTTAAGTGTTTCTGATTCCTTATTTCCCTCTGGATCGCCGCCGACCAATTACCTTAATTTAAATATATTTATCCGTTTTTAGACCTGTTTGCACAGTTTTAGACCTTTTCCTTCCATCTCAACGTATCTATGAGATATGACTACACATTTCAACTGCTTAAGTCGGCCAATTACTATTTTACAACTTATGTATTCATTTAAATTATACATTTTGTTTTATTAGAGCTAGTTGAAACCATTATTCTCCTTCGACTGTGATCAAAATATCGTGGGCTCGAATATTAGATATCTTTTTGCTGATACGCCCGTAACACTAAAAATTTTACACTTGAAAATTGTGAAACCCAAAATTCGAACTTTTATGATTTCATATCTCTCAGTCAGTGTGGCGGAGAATGAGAGTTAACAGTCGTTGCGCTTAGACTATATGTTTTCGGAAATTTACATTAATACAATTAGACGATAAGAATTAAAAATATTTTTCAATTAAAGAAAGCGGCTGCAATGAGCTAAAAAGATAACGAAAAGAATGGTATTCGTTTCGTTGAATGTATATTAATAATGTTTTATGACAAATAGGTGTTGACGGTAATCTGCAATTACATCTCTCACCTGGTATGCCTTATATCAGTTGAGAAATTTTTACCTTCGTTTAACATTTTCAATGCGACCGGGGGCTGAGTCTGTATACATTTGTTATGTTACACCATCTAAATAGCTCCCGGTTGCATTGAAAATGTTACTCGAAGATCAAAAATTCCCAATTGGTATAAGGCATACCAGGTGGCAGATGTAGTTGCAGATTACCGCCAACGCCTATTCATAATAAACCAATAATATTATTTATTCAGTTAAACGAAAACCAATCTTGTTGTTATCCTTTTAGTTCATTGCAGTCGTTTTTTAAAAAATATTTTTTCATGTTCAGCTCACATTCCTTCACTCCAGTAGAATGCTTCTTTCTCGCCTACTGCCTGCACCTCTTGGTCCTTTCTTTTCGCCCCTCCTCCTTGCACGTCGACTTTTCCCGCGTCGTCTCACGTGGGTAGGAGTGTCTTATTTGGTCCGCAATGCCAATGCCGAAGACGCGTCCGGTGGGCAGATTGTGTGGGAGGGACGGGCCAAGATGCAGGTGCCGCCTTTAAAAGGATCACCATTCCGTTACACCTCCTTCCCCTTCGTCCTGTGGTTTGGAATCGTGAGCCGTGAGCGTTGGAATTATTGGTGGCCACAATTTGAGGGGTATATTTTTTATCGGCAGACCTTTCACGGATTTTTCAGGGCGTGACAACGGAGTCAAGTTTGTCTTCCAAGTCGTCTGTTCCACCTACGGACACTGGAGAAGGGGAGCGGACGAGTAGAATCTGAGAATCGCTTTAGGAAAAAGAAATGTCATTTTGCTTTGGAGGTGACTCAGGTTGATTATTTTTAAATGTATCTATGAATAGAATTTTTGCCTTATAGTTCTTTGACTTCCTACTGTTTTGTATTAGTTTTTGGTTATCACTCTTTTCCGGAGATCCTTATTTCTGTCATCTTTAAAGTAACGACCTAGGGTAGTTTCGTATTATATTGTTGTTGTAGCTAGCCCGTCTCTTGATTGACTACATTTATTCCTATGTAACATTAAAAAAGCAATAGCAGTGTGATAGTGGCATTATTATTTTTTACGTTTTTCAAATTTACCTTTCTCATATAATGCCGATAATACAATCTAACACTAATGTGTTCAATACTCGAGAATTTTTTCTCTGAGAAAAGAGAAATGTTTAGCCCTGATTGGATTGATTTCACTCCTTAGAGAGAGAGAGAGAGTGAGAGTATGATAACATGATGAAATATATATATATCTTTATAATTAATGGAGATTTAACTTATTATTAAATCTCTCTTGAAATTTAATTAATGATTTAGCTATGCGTGATTATTTTCATAGGGATTACTTTTTTGATAGTGAATATTTGTCCTTGGCATCTCTGTAAAAATAATATCGTCGATTCATTTTTACTTCACGACAGACAGTCGAGCATTTGAAATATTTGAGTGTGTGTGTTAGTGCAGATTGACTAACGTTTGACTGTATTCGCAGGAATTACTAGGAGGTTGTATTTATTATTTCCTTTCCATTTGAACATGCTCTATCCTCAATTTTTGAAAATTGTCTTTGTGTATTGAGAGATTGCTCGACAGCCATCTATTTAATACTTTTTGTATGTGCTACGGATCCTGTTTGATGGTAACTTCAAATATATTGTAGTATTCTAATAATTTCCGTGGTAGAACGGTTAAACACTTGTTCTTCCCTTGCTGCAGAAATAGTTTGCACCCAAAAAGTTAGTGGAAAAATATTTTCGCCTTTCCTGTATCTTAGACGACCACATCAAGCAACAACAGCATGATTATCAGTTTTACCCCTACACTCCCAGCTGATGAATTCCAAGGAATGAGGTGAATATTGTATTGTCAATACAAATTACTATCACCAAGTATTCCAAAATGGCCGCCTCTTAACAACCTTGATACCAAATGTATAATCTAGTTGATATTTACTTGTACGTTTTCACTACTTTTTATAACTTAAAAAAAATCAATAAGCCCATTTAATCTTCTAGTACCCTGTGCCGATTGAGTAATATTCTTTAATTTATTATCGTAATATTTCCAGTTATTCCAGCAATTGAAATCGAAACATCCCCTTTCAATTTCATAAATGAACTATATTATCCTGAGAATAGGTTTAAAAGCTCACTTATCAAGTGTGATGTACACATCATCAAAACTCTCAGTTACTTTATTATTCCGAGGTTCAAGTAGAATAGTGTACCATTTGTATGACATTGGTTCAGCCCGGTGAATCATGTATTATTCCTACCAAAGAATCCTTGTATAGATAGTCCTAAATTGCTCAAATTGTCGTCCTAACATCGTTGATATCATTTTGTTGCCCGCCGTTTAGTAGGTCGCGGTTACAGCTCTAAAGACTTAGTATTTTACTGAACGTGGTTGTATACTTATTTGGAAATGGAAATCGTCATCCCCTGATTGTATTGAGTTTTGAAAGTACATATTGACCCTATGTTTATAGGCGATTTTGTAAAACGTAGGTGAAAGGTTTACCATGATCTATGCAAACAAATATTTAACAAGTCCTCAGTCCACTAATTCATCGCCTCATCAGTTAGTCATTTCATCGATCGATCCCCTCGCAGCGTAAATATATGGGACATTATCCATTCAATTTGACGGCTTTTGTTTGATTTGCCTTTAAGCTTTTTCTCTACATTGCGGATGCGGAGATTTCTTCCCTGTTCCTCAAACCCTCAAATATTTTATGGAATGATCCATTTCGGTGATTAGTGTTTCGAAAGTGGGCGTTTGGGGGCGTCAAGGTGCACAGCAAGAAATGATGAATCGTAGTGTCGTGGGGCGTGAGAAAAAGGCAAAGCGGAATGGAAATATTCGAGCGGTAAGAACCGGAGGAAGCTGCGAAGAAGGTAGCAAGGCAAATGGTAACCAGATAAGGGCCGTTTGCAATGGGGTGCGACAAGGCAGGTCTTGCGCCATCTTTTAGAATTGATGTAGCAAAAGAATTTGTCTTGCAGAAGTGAGGGTCGGGCGTTCATAGTCAAGTGGCGGAGGAAGTTTGCGATATGGTTTCATCTCTTCGGGAATCAGTGAGGGCGGCATGCCAATGGGCAAGACAGTTTTACCAACTGGCGTCGCAAGTCACATGAAAAGTTTGGTGCCGATAAATTTTACCCAGTATCAATTCCCGCTGGAGAGGCTGAATTCGCTTGGTTTGAAGAAGTTTGACTTTTTGATTGGTAATACATAAGAAGTTTTAGTCTGATTTTTTTCCTTGCAATTTTTCAAGTTTTGAGTTTCGAGGTGGGGTTCCAACGTTTTACCTAAGTAAAACATTTAGCTCCCGTAGCTCTGAGGTTGTTCTAACTCCTTGCTTCTAGTGAGCGGAATATATTTGCTTCGTATTATTTTTCTTGAAAGCCAATGGACTGTCAGTGTCATTCGCCTTTATATTCCAAACCATCGCCTACCTACAAACATCTGCGGTTATGTTGGTTGCTTCTTGTTTCACATCCTTTAGCTAACTTTTTGTGGCATGATCAAATGCATGCGGATATAAATCCTGTGATACAGTTGAAGTGTAAGACTTCAGGTGGGGGCATAAGAATGAATACATTAAGCATTTAATTGAGTGCACCGTTTGCCGTGGATATAATTTCCATGTTGCTGCCTTTTGCTAAACCATTGTTTAGCTGTCTTTTTTGCTGTAATGGTGTGTCTTCACCGCTGGATTCTTATGTTCTGCCATTTTAGAGAATATTTCCTCATGTTGCTAAAACAAAGACTTAATTTGTTTTAAACTTTTTACATGTAAAATTAACCTCACAGTTTTGCTTTCTCAGAATCTCATACTCCATTTTGGAGATATAAATTGTTGGAAGAAGAAATGAAAAATTAAAAATGTTAATTATAGTTTATTAATTGTAATTATATAATTCAGCGATAGTTTATAGTTTTGTAGTTTATTATGAAATTATGTTCGAGGGCTATTGTCGTCTCTGTTTCCTTTAATTAATGCTATCTGCTATGCATATTTTCCATCTATTTGCCAATTCCCTTGAAACCTAAGTTGCTATATAATTGAGCTCTATAAATAGCAATTTGGTACTTTTTAATTATGATATACCCCCCTAAAAATTATATATCATAGCGCACTTATATCATTTGCATGGGGTATATTATAATTAATAAGTATCAAATTGCTATTTCATCTACATCTACATAATACCCTGCAAGCCGCCACAGGGGCGTGTGGCAGGGGGTGAGCCACCACCTGCCACATGCACATGATACAAGTCATGCATTACGCACAAAAAAAGAAACTATCATGCAAAAAAACCAATACGAGAAATACAAAACATGCTGGACAATGTCGGACTGCTCACAACAAGCATACACAGCAAAATTTCTAGAACTCGATTATATAGCGAAATATTGTATCCTTTAACCCTCTTAAGGGTTAAATATATATAAAGCATTTTATATGACGTTTACTATTACAGTTAGTTGTGAACCATACTGGTGAAAGCATTACTTACGTGATTCACTGATTAAAGCTAAACTTCCACAAGTCGTAACAATGTGGTTCAACGTACTTCCAGCACGTTGAACGAACACCCCCCACTTCACAAAAGCGAGCATCAACTCTTGAAGAAACACTTGGATTTGCGAAAACCGTTGGTTTCGTGGCTTCTTCATGGAATATTCCATCTAAAGCCCAGTCATTTACCTTTCTTTGCTCTTTCTTACGCGCTTTATTCCCTCCTTCATTCGTTTGAATGTGTCGGCCTTTATAACAGGACGACTGTTTGAGGAAAATATGTGTTCGAAGATACATCAGGATTGCCGGATGGTACTCGTAACTTTGGCTTTCCTTAATATCAGCCATGATGCAAAACCGTTCTATCCATTTCCCATTCGCGCCGTCAGAAACGCAAATGGAGATTCTTTTCCTCAGTCCGTGAATCGGTGAAATATCGCTGTCTTTTTTCATTTCGGGCTTCCTTTTTACGAGTCTCGAAACGATAACTACCTCTTTCTTCCCTTCGCTGGTGTAATCCCCTTGTTATCTTCTTCTCCGCCTACGCGTTTCCGTGGGAACGACCGACGCGAGCGGGGCGAATTGGAACATAAAATCCTTCTGGTGTCAAATGGAAGATTTTTTCGGCGCGATTGAAGCAGGCAACATGCAGTGAAAATTCACTAAACGGCAAGGTGTTCATAATATTCAAAATACATAATATTCAAAATATAATTAATTGGGTTTTTGTTTGCGCGACTGATTTCTTGTGTCGCAGGATATGACGTAACAATATTTGCAATGTTTTAATTTGAATTTAGGTTCCGTCGATTATGCGAAACTTTACTGTTTTGTGCGAAAAATATTAAGTAGGAAGGTGTGTCTTTGATTGTATGGTAGTTTCTTTAGTGGCTTGCCGGTTTCCTGTATATTCCTTTCTTCTCTCCATTATTCTCCTTTTTGATATGTACCCACGCCACCGTGAACGTTGAAATAGTATCATCTGTCTAAACCGTCTAATGTAAGTAAGTGTTCGACGGTGGTATGTTACCGTATCCTCGGAGTATTTGAATCTCTATTCAAATCGCAGATTGTGTGTGTAGGCATCATTCTTCCGTCTCCATGGTGAGTATCCAGCCAAAAGAGATACGGTTCACTGCCTTGAGCTTCGCTCCCAAACTTTTGGTAACGTGGCTTTATCACGGGTCAGAGCCTTGGAAACTTACGGGCGCCCGGGGGTCTGATTCCCGGCTTGCATATAGGAATTGGACCTCAGCGAACAATAACTTTAGTTGAACTTTCATTTTTTCAACAACTTTTAAGAAATAATTTCATCATTCACCTGCTGTCTTACCTACACCTTTTATTCTTGCCAAAAAATTTTAAACTTTTATGTCCACTGTAAAGGTTTTGATTTTTAATTTATTTTACATCACACGGTATCTTGTTTTATTCTTATTCCATTGTCCTTGTCCCTCTTTTCCTTGTTTGCCATAGTCTTCATTCATCCAAATTATTTTTAAGTAATTTGTTCATGGTTTACCTGTATTTTCTAATTGGATTGAAGGATATTGCTATCCGGCTCCTTCCATTTCTGCTTTTTAGTTTCGAGATTAGGGCTTAAATACTGAATTTATATTAACTAATGATGTAATTTGTTTAATTTCCGAATGATCTGCATATTTTGGGTGCTGGGTACTTCATAGCTACAATCATAGTCATTGTCTAGGTCGTAGACCATTAATGTTAAACTTATCTTGTTTGGTCTCTTATTTGTCTACCGAGTTAAAGGTTTTACCCGGATTATGTTAAGTAGTGCGCGCCCTTCGGGGCCTTTATGCAATGCAATGAATCTTATCCTTAAAGCTTACCCACCTTCGTCATAATAATTCCCAAGCTCCTTCGTGCTTCCCTTGGTGCTTCTTCCCATCCCTCCTATCTTGATAAAAACTCTCCATCCCGTGGGATCTTTCGAATACTCTCTGCCCTCCCTTCATGCAAGTATTTCTATCTCTTTTGTCTTTCTTCATGAAAGCTCATTTTATACTCGTACCTCACACTACATTTTCTAAATAGATGAGAAGAGATAGGTATGAATGAACATGTGTTGCTTTATCAAGATTATATTACTCTCGGGTAATTATTCACTGCTTTGATATATAGTTAGCTCACATTTGGTCAATGGTGAGTTGCTCTGACCATTTGCGAAGAATCTTTGAACAGTATTGGGTGGGATTTAGTTCTTTACTTTTTTTCATTTCCGGTTCAATTTTAAGTCATGCGGTGGTGTTATGTACTTCATTTGAAATCTTCTATTACATTGTTACAAAATCATTTTCCGCGTGTTAACAAAACAAATTCTGGTATCGTATACTGGTTTTACAAGACATTTTCTTCCTCGTGTTATCGTAATAGTAGCTAAAGGCTTTCTATATAGTGATGTTTTATTGCTTGCCGAATTAAAATGAGGCAATTATTTTTTGTTCTCTTTTGGCAGAACCTTTCCAGGAATCTCGCAGAAAAACTAACTTTTCCACCAATAGTTTACTACCTCTTCCAGATCCTGTATGTTGTACTAACTGGTG